>JAACNH010000878.1:44076-128346 GCA_019447015.1 Hymenochirus boettgeri | reverse complement strand
ACTGTGATGGATCTTATATAATGTGGATGGTATAATGTATGTGATATGATGTATCGGCTATAATGTATCTACTGTGATGGATCTTATATAATGTGGATGATATAATGTATGTGATATGATGTATCGGCTATAATGTATCCACTGTGATGGATCTTATATAATGTGGATGGTATAATGTATGTGATATGATGTATCGGCTATAATGTAATTACTGTGATGGATCTTATATAATGTGGATGGTATAATGTATGTGATATGAGTTGATCGCTATAATGTATCTACTGTGATGGATCTTATATAATGTGGATGGTATAATGTATGTGTATGATGTATCGGCTATATATCTACTGTGATGGATCTTAATAATGTGGATGGTATAATGTATGTGATATGATGTATCGGCTATAATGTATCCACTGTGATGGATCTTATATAATGTGGATGGTATAATGTATGTGATATGATGTATGGCTATAATGTATCTACTGTGATGGATCTATATAATGGGATGGTATATGTATGTGATATGATGTATCGGCTATAATGTATCCACTGTGATGGATCTATATAATGTGGATGGTATAATGGATGTGATATGATGTATCGGCATGCTATAAGTGTATCTACTGTGATGATCTTATATAATGGGATGGTATAATGTATGTGATATGATGTATCGGCTATAATGTATCCACTGTGATGGATCTTAATAATGTGGATGGTATAATGTATGTGATATGATGTATCGGCTATAATGTATCACTGTGATGGATCTTAATAATGTGGATGGATAAGTGGTGAAGGATGTAGGCTTAAAGTATCCACTGGGATGATTTAATAATGTGGATGGTATAATGTATGTGATATGATGTATCGGCTATAATGTATCCACTGTGTGGATCTTAATAATGTGGATGTATAATGTATGTGATATGATGTATCGGCTATAATGTATCTACGTGATGGAGATTATATAATGTGGATGGTAATGTTGTGATATGATGTATCGGCTATAATGTATATACTGTGATGGATCTTATATAATGGGGATGGTATAATGTATGTGATATGATGTATCGGCTATAAGTATCCACTGTGATGGATCTTATATAATGTGGATGGTATAAGTATGTGATATGATGTACGGCTATAATGTATCTACTGTGTGATGGATCTTATATAAATGTGGATGATTAATGTATGTGATATGATGTATCGGATAATTTAATCCACGTGATGGATCTTATATAATGTGGATGGTATAATGTATGTGAAATAATGTATCTACTGTAATGTATCTGCTGTGATGGATCTTATATAATGTGGATGATATAATGTATGTGAAATAATGTATCAGATATAATGTATCTACTGTAATGTATCTGCTGTGATGGATCTTAAATAATGTGGATGGTATAATGTATGTGATAGAATGTATCAGATATAATGTATCTACTGTAATGTATCTGCTGTGATGGATCTTAAATAATGTGGATGATATAATGTATCAGATATAATGTATCTACTGTAGTGTATCTGCTGTGATGGATCTTATATAATGTGGATGGTATAATGTATGTGATATAATAAATTAGATATAATGTATCTTATAAAGTAGTATAGTGTAGTATTGTACAGTACATATAGTATAGTATTTGAGGTTGAATAAAGACATACGTCCAACTAGTTCAACCCACTCAGCAATACCCACATTTTCTGCCTAGAGATGGCGAACTGAAAGTTCGGTCCATTTTCAAATTTTTGAACTATTTGGAAAGTTCGAAAACGGACCCATTAAAGTCAATGGGAGTCAAATAGTTCGAAATGTTCTAATGAAATACAATTAAAATATCAATGGTAACTTAATGTAAATGGCTGTGGGACCTTGGAAATGGTCTGGGGAACACGTTCCAATATCCAGGACATTCGAAAAATCAATTTTACTCTCACTGGCGCTATTTTCGAGCTCTCGCGTTCGAACATTCGATGTTCGCGCCTAGGTAACATGGACATTTTACTTGCAGATTCGATGCTCTCGTATAGGCTTTAATGGACACTTTACTCGCGGATTCGATGCTCGTGTATAGGTATAATAGGCATTTTACTCGCATATTCGAACGGTCGAACATTCGATATTTATTGAAAGTCTGAAAATATCGAAAATCCGGGATAGTTGGAGAAGTCCGAATTCGAATAGTTCGGCTCGGGTTCGAGATCGAGTCCATCTCTATTCCTGCCTAACTGTTGATCCAGAGGAAGGCAAAAAAAACCCCACCAGAATCCTGAAGGGGAAAGAAATTCCTTCCTGACTCCAAGGGGCATATTTATAAAGGTTCGTTTACTTTTCGCGGCCGTTTTCGTGGACATTAACGCATAAATCGCGTTTACCGCGATTTATAAAAGTCCGAAAACGGCCGTGAAAAGTTAACGAAGCGTTAACCTTTCGCGGCGATACTTACCTGTTACCGCCGCTTCTATTTATAAAGCGGCGGTACTGGTTTCGCTCGGGTAGTATCGGCTGTTTTAGGGATGGGCAGGCAACCCGCGGCGGGTGATCGCACCCGCCCCGGGAGACACGCCCACCCCGCCCACACCCCCCGCCGCCGCCGCTTCCCAGCAGCCCCTCCCAACCCATTCCCCGTTGTTGGATCATGTGATCATAGTCATTAAATAGCGTACATTGCAATGTACACTATTTAATGACTATGATCACATGATCCAAATTGGCCATTTACCTTGCAATGTACGCTATTTAATGACTATGATCACATGATCCAAATTGGCCATTTACCTTGCAATATACACTATTTAATGACAATGATCACATGATCCGAATTGGCCATTTACCTTGCAATGTACGCTATTTAATGACTATGATCACATGATCCGAATTGGCCATTTACCTTGCAATGTACACTATTTAATGACAATGATCACATGATCCAAATTGGCCATTTACCTTGCAATGTACGCTATTTAATGACAATGATCACATGATCCAAATTGGCCATTTACCTTGCAATGTACGCTATTTAATGACTATGATCACATGATCCTAATTTGCCATTTACCTTGCAATATACACTATTTAATGACAATGATCACATAATCCGAATTGGCCATTTACCTTGTAATGTACGCTATTTTATGACTATGATCACATGATTCGAATTGGCCATTTACCTTGCAATGTATGCTATTTAATGACTATGATCACATGATCCAAATTGGCCATTTACCTTGCAATGTACACTATTAACGGACTATAATCACATGATTCGAATTGGCCAATTACCTTGCAATGTACACTATTAACTGACTATGATTACATGATCTGAATCGCCCAATTATCTTGTAATGTACTCTATTCACTGACAAAGAACACATGACTACGTAGAATGCGATTTACCCTTTTCAAATCAAGATCGGAAATCTAGGCAAGAAGCACCAGGTTTGGCCCAAATTGTGTATAACTATAATGGAGTCTTTATATAGACTAACTCTCTAAAAGATAAGAAAGCAACATGGCAACCTCACACAAAAGAACCAGGGAGATATTATTGTCATTAGCCCACTCTACCTACTCATTTGTTCTTCTGTTCTTATCCCTTTTTAACAGATCCTTTAGAAGATAACAGTGCAGAATCTGCTCCCAACAGTAAGCATGGTTATATATATTGTATTTTGATTGGCTGGTAGTTTATAATGTCCACATGGTTTGCATTGTTGTAAGAATTAAAGGGGTCATTTATTTGTAGTTCTTTTAATATCCCTTAGCCCTAAATAAAAACATATTCACCACCAAAGGCTTTGTGGCAGATATTGAATAGTGTTCTTTTTCTGCTTTAAGCAATAAGATCAGATCCCCAGCAGGTGTTAAATATTTGCCATAAACATGTTGCAACTTCCATGAAAACCATTTCCATGTTTTTGAAAAGGTGCTAAACTTTGAGCCATTCCAGCAGTCACCCCAAATCTGCCTCAAAACATGGCAACAATTTTTGCAATAAGGATTCTCTGAATCTCGGTGAATGACTGCTACAAAGTCTGGCTCTGCATTAATTTGATTGGAGCAGGCCTTTCCACTGCACATGATGTCATAAAATAGACCAGGATATGCTAAATGACATCATGATGTCTAAACTCTCCAATTGTGCCTATCTGAGCCAATATTCTTCTGTGTTCCATGGGGTTTTATCAAGCTAATATATAGAGATTGTGATAATCATTAGCAGATTCTATAGGTTCTATTGGCTGGTAGAAACTTACCTTGTATTTATGTATCTTTGTTTTTCCATAACTCCAATGACCATCACCCAGTTTTATTATTTATGGATTGAGAACTTGCACATCATTCTCTTAAATGGAAAATTCAGTGAAAAATATATATGTATTTTTTAAATTCTTATTTTATATTATGCATACCCAGTTATTCTACATATTCTTTTTCATTTTGAAAAATCAGTTTCATACCCTTTGCTATTCCCAGCTGTTCTGTAATAGTCCTTCTTCTTCCCAGAATGCATCACATCTTTGGAATGTTCCTAACAGTAATTTCTACTGATTGGCTGTTGGCTGGGTCAAACATGCTCAGATCTCTACTGAGCAACTGAATCCACCCAGGCGCTGGGTCAAGGGCAAGACCATAACGGTCTCTATTAGGGGTCCTGCAAACAGGAAGTCAGTATTTCGGAAACATTTACTAATACATAGATACAATGCTGAATGGGAAAATTAAGGTCCTTAGGATGGCACTGAACTTCCCATTTAATTCTCCAAATAATAATAATCGGACATAGAGAATCCTTTTAAAGGGATTCTAAAATTCACAAGCAGGGAGATTCAATAAAAGTTCTTATCGTTTAAAATGGTGCTAATTTTGCCCCAACCAATCAGATCTTATTTAACATTTGTAAGCTAACATCTGATTGGTTGGGGCAAAATTAGCACCATTTTAAACTATAAGAACTTTTATTGAATAACTCCCAAAGTTCCTTATTATTAAAATCAGAAAAGGGGGTTTCTGGATAACTCCACTCCGGTCACGGTAAAGGTAAAAGGCCTTAAGGTATCCCAACGGGTTACACTTTAAGGCATACAGATGTCTATCACAACAAGCTAACATTAAATCTAAGAGTCCTCATGAATATATAAAATTCAATCTGAAGTGTAGATGGTTAAGGTCATCAAGAGAGATCACGGTATTTGCCTCTCTGCGTTAACACAAGTTATTTAGCTGTGGGTTTACCCTAATTATTTACCCTAAAACCGGCCCTGTTAGATCACGGCACATAAAGAAACTGGTTGCAATTTGTTGCTCACACATGGAAAATGCCCTTTAAATAATAAATCAGACAATTAGAAAACCAGAAAGAGCAACATTACCTCGCTCACCACCCCCCTTGGTTTCAAGGTTAAATGTTCAATCTCCTACAATAACAAGGTCATTTCTTTTAAAACAACCTTTCTATTTTATTTCTGGTACAGGCACCACTGGAAAGCCCACAACTGTTGCATTGCCCCATATGGAAAGTAAGTACTAAAATCTGAACACACAATGTTACAATCTAACATGGCGCCGGAAACCATTGCCCCAGTCTATAGTCTATAGTTCCAGTCTATAGAGCTGCCAAGGCTGGTAATCTCCAGCTACCTATTGTAGGTATGGTTATTTCTCAATTTACCATTTACACACAACCTCCTTAATCTTAATTTATTAACGCGCCTCGTAACACATAATCTTACGGGCTTGTTCAAACTATGTGCGTTTCCTATGGTTTATTGCAAAAAATGCTAAAATTGATCCTTTTACCGGCCACAGGTCGGTCATAAATGAACACAGAGATCATAAATTATTGATCCTTTTTGGTATTTTAGAACCCCAGCGTAAAATATCCCCTGCAGCCATCTATGGCTTAATACCGCTCGGCAGTAAGATGCCGTCCATTATCGGTATGTTACAACTGCGATTAACAATTTTGCCCACCTCGAAAATTATAAATGCAGATGAAAAATACCAGAACTAAACCCCTATGGAACAATGCAGCCTACACTATTTCCCATGCTATGCAGTAATGCAGGGACTAGAAGAAATCTGTCCTTTTCTCACTACTGCATTGAAGTTAAGAGTTGAAATGTGCTGCAATAAAACAACTGTCTATGCCCCACTATCTATGTTGCACTGTGGTCCGTTTTACTACTGCGATTTTTGGTGTGGTATAGTGGGGACCTAGTCCTTGCAGCACATTAATAGTATAGTATACAGTAGTACAGTATAGTATTTGAGGTTGAATAAAGACATACGTCCATCCAGTCCAACCCATCTAGCAATATCCTCATTTCCTGCCTAACTGTTGATCCAGAGGAAGGCAAAAAAAAACCCCACCAAATTTATGAAGGGGGAAAAAATTCCTTCCTGACTCCAAGTGGCAATCGGAAATTTCCCTGGATCAACTCTACTTTATGTATCAATACCAGTAACTTGTAACATTCCTTGTTTGCAGAAACTCATCCAGCTTTTTATTAAACTGACCAATGAACCTGCCATAACAACGTCCACTGGAAGACAGTTCCATAACTTTACCGTTCTCACAGTGACAAACCCTTTCCCAACTCTACTTTATGTATCAATACCAGTAACTTGTAACATTCCTTGTTTGTAGAAACTCATCCAGCTTTTTATTAAACGGACCAATGAACCTGCCATAACAACGTCCACTGGAAGACAGTTCCATAGCTTTACCGTTCTCACAGTGACAAACCCTTTCCCAACTCTACTTTATGTATCAATACCAGTAACTTGTAACATTCCTTGTTTGCAGAAACTCATCCAGCTTTTTATTAAACTGACCAATGAACCTGCCATAACAACGTCCACTGGAAGACAGTTCCATAGCTTTACCGTTCTCACAGTGAAAAACCCTTTCCCAACTCTACTTTATGTATCAATACCAGTAACTTGTAACATTCCTTGTTTGCAGAAACTATGAATGAGCCCTAAATTTATTTCCTACCGTTTAAGACCTGGTATGTTTGTGGTATTGGAAAAAGTCTAACAAAACTCTAACAAAACATTTGTTACATCGTAATCGCCACACGTTAATGCTTGGAACCTGAACCTTTAGCTTAATGCTAATCGGGTCATTCACTTTTAAAGGGATGGAGTTGCACAATCCCATAATCCTTTATGGCAGTAATTAACTAAAAGAAAATAATTGAATCTGTTGTTTTCAGGTACAACCCAGAAGAACAGCCTCCTACCTACAAGTAAGCAACAATATTACTTATGTTAAAAGTGAGAAGGCCAACTGAACCTTCTACAATTAAATTGAATGTCTCCTTAACTCAATAGGGGATTTAGTTAGGATACAGATAAAAGCATTATTGTGGTTGTTCTCCTTAACTGATAATTGGAATTTTGTTTGTTACCAATATATAATAGTCAAATATGTATAAAATTCTAAATATAAAATAGTACTTACCTGCTTGCCACTTAATCTGCCTGGGTACAACTTGATAAAATAAAGTTTAGTGAATGAAGCACTAAATATTGTAATCACAGACATTTGTCACCATGATTCTATATATCAGACTCACGTCTGTGTAGACCTGTGTGATGTTTCCTCGAATGTGCGCTCAGTAACCCTCGAATATATCCTTCAATTTCAGTAACCTTCAAATGTATCATTCGATTTCGGTAACACTGGAATTTAGCCTTCAATATCGGTAACCCTCAAATGTATCGTTCGCTAACCCTCGAATGTATCGTTCGCTAACCCTTGAATTTAGCCTAGGGGGGTGAAGACAATAATAATGTGGATGGTTAATAATGATGTGATTATAATAAATTAGATTAAGTATCTATAAAGTAGTATAGGTGTAGTATTGTCAGTACATATAGTTAGTTTGAGGTGAATAAAGACATCGTCCAACTAGTTCAACCCACTCAGTCATCCCCCTTTTCTGCCTAAGATGGGCGAAATGAAGTTCGTCCCTTTCAAATTTTTGAACTTTTGGAAAGTTCTGAAAACTGACCCACATAATAGTCAATGGGAAGTCAATAGTTCGAAATTTCTAATGAAATCAATTAAAATATCATGGTAACTTAATTGTAAATGAGCTGTTGGATCCTTGGAATGGTCTGGGGGAAAACACGTTCCAATATCAGACATTCGAAAAATCAATTCTACTCTCACATGTCGGCGCTATTTTCGAGCTCTCGCTCTCCGACAGTTCGACATTGTTGTTCCCGCGCCTAGGTAACATGGACATTTTACGTGCAGATTCGAGGGCTCTCGATAGGCTTTTAATGTGACACTTACTCGCGGATTCGATGCTCGTGTATAGGTAGAATAGGCATTTCTCAACTCGCAATTCGAACGGTCGAACATTCGATATTTATGAAGTTCTGAAAAATATCGAAATTCCGGGATGGAGTTGGAGAAGTCCGAATTCGAATAGTGTCGGCTCGGGTTCGAGATCGAGTCCATCTTATTCCTGCCTAAACTGGTGATCAGATGGAAGGCAAAAAAAAAAACCCCACCAGAAGCCTGAAGGGGAAAGAAATTCTTCCTGGACTCCAATGGGGCATATTTAACAGGTTCGTTACTTTTTCGCGGACGATTTTCGGGACATTAACGCATACTTAATAAAATCGCGTTACCGCGATTTTATAAAAAAAGTCCGAAAGAAAACGGCCGTGGAAAAGTTAACGAAGCGTTATAACCTTTCGCGGCGATACATTACTGTTACCGATTACCGCCGCTTCTATTTATTAAAGCGGCGGTACGTGTTTCGCTCGGGTTAGTATCGGCTGTTTTAGGGATGGGCAGCAACCCGCGGCGGTGGATCGCACCAGCCCGGGAGACCACGGGCACCCCGCCCCACACCCCCTGCCGCCGCCGCTTCCATCAGCCCCGTCCCAACCATTCCCGTTCGCGGAACAATCTCGAAGGGAGGCTAGACGGGGCTGCCGGGTAAGGGGCCGCAGACAGGTGGGTCGCACGACGCACCCCGCGCGACACCCCAACTCCCCGGCAAAACCCCCCCAAACCCCCCGCCCCGGCCGCTCACGGGGAGGGGAAGGGAGGGATGCCGCTGGAGCGGTGGGGCTCCCTCCGGCGGGGCCCTGAGAAGGGCCTTTTTGGGGCTTAGGGGGGTCCCGCATCTCGAAACCGGGACCCCCAGCCCCGAACCCTATCAGGGCCTTTGCTGGCCTTCCAAGTTGCCACTTGCGGCTCTAACAAGAGCCCTTTGGGGCTTAGGGGTCCACAGCTTCGAAAAAACAGACCCCCTCCCCGGCCCTTTGTAAGGGCCCTTGCGGACTCAATTTTAATACTTTGCTTACATTAACCAATAAGATTCAGACTTTCCCAAATGCTGATTGGATTAATGAAGCAAGTATAAAAATTGATGATAACGGATTCATGGATTTCCTGGCAAAACCTATTAAAACAATTGCTTTGTTTTAAAACACCTACTCTGGGCGTTCTATAACACCTCTTGCCCACTATCTAATCACACCCTTAACACCTGGCTGTGATATGCTAATGGGATTTCCAGGGTACATATTGACACGATCTGTACAAAGTCATTCTGAATTGAGAGGATCCGTCGATATGCAGCGCAACGTCTTCAAGAAACTACTTCAGTCCAGTGATCTAATGAATACAACAGATAACGATACTAAAGAGGGAGCTTTGCCGCTGTGGACTCATATCCAGTCGCAGTGAGTAGATGGCTTGAAAAGAAGAAGAAGCGGCGGCAACACGGCTGAGGCGCGTTGCCAGCAGGCTCACTGTCGGCCCCGCAGTGAGTCTGCCTGGCATCGGCGACCTGAGTGGGGTTGTGGTCGCCAGCCCGAAGACGTCGCGTCGGATCAAGACGCCGGCAACATCGGCCTCGTTGAGGTCGCCGGCGCCCGCGGGGGTACCTGGCGGCCGCAGGGGTACCTCTCGGGGGTCGGCGGCCTCGGCGGAGCTGGTGTCGCCGGGACTGGAAGAAAGAAGCGTGCGCAAGGGCTCTTATAAGAGCCGCACTGGGGTCCGGTTTAGCTGCGGGACCCCCGCCAAAGGCACTTGTCAGTGCCACAAGGGCCCTTATAAGGGCCGGGGAGGGGGGGTCCCGGTTCGAGCTGCGGGACCCCCCTAAGCCCCAAAAGGCCTTCTCAGGGCCCCGCTGGAGGGAGCCTCCACCCCCCCAGCGGCTCCCTCCGTCCTCCGCCTCCCAGGACGGCTGCGGGGCGGGGGCTGGAGGGGTTGCCGGGGAGGGTGGTGCGGCGGGGTGGTCGCGACCACCTGCTGCGGCCCCTTCCCCGGCAGCCCCTCCTAGCCTCCCGTTCGAGATTGCCGCGAACGGGGAACGGTTGGGAGGGCGGTTGCTGGGGAAGCGGCGGGGTGGTCGCCGCTGCCGCCGCGGGGTGTGTGGGCGGGGTGGGCGTATGCCCGCCCCCTTAGGACTGGCGTCGGGAAGGGATTTTAAGTCCCTTCGCGGCGATACATACAGTATCGCCGCGAAGGGACTTAAAATTACCGCAGCACATCGCGGCCGCGATAGTATCGCTGGAATAGCGCTCGCCGTTTATTAAATACGGCGATAGCGCTATTCCGCGGCCGCGATGTGCAGCGGAATTTTTTGCGGCTAACATCGTTTCTTTATAAATATGCCCCCAAGTGTCAATGGAAATTTCCCTGGATCAACTCTACTTTATTGTATCAATACCAGAACTTGTAACATTCCTTGTTTGCAGAAAACTCATCCAGCTTTTTATTAAACTGACCAATGAACCTGCCATAACAACGTCCACTGGAAGACATTTCCATACTTTACCGTTCGCACAGTGACAAACCCTTCCCAACTCTACTTTATGTATCAATACCAGTACCTTGAACATTCCTTGTTTGTAAGAAACTCATCCAGCTTTTTATTAAACTGACCAATGAACCTGCCATAACAACGTCCACTGGAAGACAGTTCCATAGCTTTACCGTTCTCACAGTGACAATCCCTTCCCACGCTACTTCATGTATCAATACCAGTAACTTGTAACATTCCTTGTTGTAGAAACTCATCCAGCTTTTATTAAACTGACCAATGAACCTGCCATAACAACGTCCACTGGAAGACAGTTCCATACTTTTACCGTTCTCACAGTTGAAAACCCTTTCCAACTCTACTTTATGTATCAATACCAGTAACTTGTAACATTCCTTGTTTGTAGAAACTCATCCAGTTTATATTAAACGACATGAACCTGCCATAACAACATCCACTGGAGACAGTTCCATAGCTTTTACGTTCTCACAGTGACAAACCTTTCCCAACTCTACTTTATGTATCATACCAGTAACTTGTAACATACACTTGTTTGTAGAAACTCATCCAGCTTTTTTTTATTAAACTGACCATGAACCTGCCATAACAACGTCCACTGGAAGACAGTTCATAGCTTTATCGTTCTCACAGTGACAAACCTTTCCCAACTCTACTTTATGTATCAATAACAGTAACTTGTAACATTCCTTGGTTTTGTAGAAACTCATCCAGCTTTTTATTAAACTGACCAATGAAACCTGCCATAACAACGTCCACTGGAAGACAGTTCCATAGCTTTACCGTTCTCACAGTGACAATCCCTTTCCAATCACTCTACTTTTGTATCATACCAGTAACTTGTAACATTCCTTGTTTGTTAGAAACTCATCCAGCTTTTTTTAAACTGACATATGAAACCTGCCATAACAACGTCCACTGGAAGACAGTTCCATAGCTTTACCGTTCTCACAGTGAAAACCCTTTCCCAACTCTACTTTATGTATCAATACCAGTAACTTGTAACATTTCCTTGTTTGTAGAAAACTCATCCAGCTTTATATTAAACTGACCAATGAACCTGCCATAACAACATCCACTGGAAGACAGTTCCATAGCTTTTACCGTTCTCACAGTGACAAACCCTTTCCCAACTTACTTTATGTATCAATACCAGTAACCTTGTAACATTCCTTGTTTGTAGAAACTCATCCAGCTTTTTATTAAACTGACCAATGAACCTGCCATAACCAACGTCCACTGGAAGACAGTTCCCATAGCTTTATCGTTCTCACAGTGACAAACCCGTTCCCAACTCTACTATGTATCAATACCAGTAACTTGTAACATTCCTTGGTTTGTAGATAACTCATCCAGCTCTTTTTATTAAACTGACCAATGAACCTGCCATAACAACGTCCACTGGAAGACAGTTCCATAGCTTTACCGTTCTCACAGTGACAAACCCTTTCCCAACTCTACTTTATGTTCAATACCAGTAATTGTAACATTCCTGTTGTAGAAACTCATCCAGCTTTTTATTTAAACTGACCAATAACTGCCATACAACGTCCACTGGAAGACAGTTCCATAGCTTTACCGTTCTCACAGTTGAAAACCCTTTCCCAACTCTACTTTATGTATCAATACCAGTAACTTGTAACATTCCTTGTTTGTAAAACTCATCCAGCTTTATATTAAACTGACCAATGAACCTGCATACACAAACATCCACTGGAAACAGTTTCCATAGCTTTACCGTTCTCACAGTGACAAACCTTTCCCAACTCTACTTTATGTATCAATACCAGTAACTTTGTAACATTCCTGTTTTGTAGAAACTCATCAGCTTTTTATTATAATGACCAATGAACCTGCCATAACAACGTCCACGGAAGACAGTTCCATAAGCTTTACGTTCTCACAGTGACAAACCCTTTCCCACTCTACTTTATGTATCAATACCAGAACTTGTAACATTCCTTGTTGGGAGAAACTAATCCAGCTTTATTAAACTGACCAATGAACCTGCCATAACAACGTCCACTGGAAGACAGTTCCATAGCTTTACCGTTCTCACAGTGACAAACCCTTTCCCAACTCTACTTTATGTATCAATACCAGAACTTGTAACCATTCCTTGTTTGTAGAAACTCATCCAGCTTTTATAAACTGACCAATGAACCTGCCATAACAACGTCCACTGGAAGACAGTTCCATAGCTTTTTACCGTCCACACAGTGACAAACCCTTTCCCAACTCTACTTTATGTATCAATACCAGTAACTTGTAACATTCCTTGTTTGCAGAAACTCATCCAGCTTTCTTTTGAAACTATCCAATGAAAAACAGTGAAAAACCCTTTCCGAACTTGAAGACTACATTTCTTTTCCTCAAGTCTTAAGGGATGTCCTTGTGTCCTCTGACATGTTCTATTGGTGAACAATGCCCCAGATATTTATGTATGGCCCGTTAGTCCGACATGACACGCCCTTTATCTGGTAATGTATATTACACATAATCTATCCCCACACAAGGCCTTCCACCGTACATAATTGTAATGTTCTAGTCTCTTCCAAATTCAAGCTCCCCCAATCCTATTAATTTAGTTTGCCCTCTCTCTCACCCTTTCCCATTTCAAAGATGCCTTTTTGTACACAGGATTCCAATATTATCTGGCATATTCCAAATGAGGCCTGACCAATGCTTGTTAAAGAGGGAGAATTACATTTTCCTCCCTTGAATCCATACCTCTTTTATACAAGACAATACCATGGCTGGCTCTGGCTGTTGCCGCCTGGCACTGCTTGCTACCTTTAGTTTGTTTATCCACCAAAACTCCAAGATCCCTTTCCAATAGGGATTGCACTTAACACAGAACATTTAATAGTATAAGCAGCACAAGGATTTGAAAACTTTAACATTGATCAACATTAAATCTCATCTGCCAAATAGCAGCCCAATGTGACAATCTATCTAGATTCCCCCTGCAACGATTGCACATCCTCTGAAGGTCGACAAGTTTTTTGTCATCAGCAAGCACAGAAGTATCTAATGTATGTGATATATGTCTGATTTAATATCTTAATATAAAAGGCTAAACCTGCGTCCGTGAGAGGTCCGTGTGGTTTCCTGCACATGTGGGAGAGAGAGTGGGAGTGGCTAGGCTCCTCTGCGCATTGCCAGACTAATGTGTTGTATGTACGCGACGAGAGAGAAAGAGATCCTAGTCCTATATATGTGTTAATATAATGTATGTGATATAATGTATGATGAATGATAATTCTTATATAATGTGTCTGATGTAATGTATGTGATATATGTATGTGATTAATGTATCCTATATAATGTGTCCTGAATAATGATGAGATATAATGTATCTTATATAATGTGTCTGATATAATGTATGTGATATAATGTATCCTATATAATGTGTCTAATATAATGTATGTGATATAATGTATCTTATATAATGTATGTGATATAATGTATGTTATATAAGGTGTCTAATATAATGCATGTGATATAATGTATCTTATATAATGTGTCTGATATAATGTATGTGATATAATGTATCTTATATAAGATGTCTAATATAATGTATGTGATATAATGTATCTTATATAATGTGTCTGATATAATGTATCTTATATAATGTGTCTGATATAATGTATGTGATATAATATATGTGATATAATGTATCTTATATAATGTCTGATATAATGTATGTGATATAATGTATCCTATATAATGTGTCTAATATATGTAATGTGATATAATGTATCCTATATAATGTGTTAATATAATGAGTGTAAATGTTCCTATATAAATGGGTCTATATTAAGTATGTGATATAATGTATCTTATAATGTATGTGATATAATGTGTGTGATATATGTGTGTGTGAAATGTGTGTGATATAATGTAAGTGATATAATGTGTGATATAATGTGTGTGATATAATGGTGATAAATGTATGTGAATGTGTGTCTGATATAATGTGTGTTATATAATGTGTGTGTGTTGAATGTATGTGATATAATGTGTGTGTGATATAATGTATGATCTATGTATGTGATATAATGTATGTGATATAATGTTGTGTGATATAGTGTGTGGTGATATGATGGTACTTCTGATATAATTTATTGATATAAATGTATCTATATAATTGGATAGAATGGATGTGTATAGTTATTGGTGATATAATGTGTGGATATAATGTATGTGATTAGTATGTGATCTAACTGTGGTGTATGCTCTCATGTGTGATAAGTTAGTGTATATATATGTTGTATACACTCTGTATGTGACTCATAATGTGTGTGATATAATGTACTGGTGATATAAGTTTATCTTATATAATGTGGTGTGTGATTATAAGTATGTGATTTTTAATTGTGATGTGATATAATGTATGTGATATTAATGTATGTGATATAATGTGTGTGATATAATGGATGTGATTACATGTATGTGATATAATTGTTTGTAATATAATGTGTCTGGTATTCATGATCATGTGATAAAATGTTATCTTATACTAAGGTATGTGCTTAAGTTGTGTTGATATAATGATGTGATTATAAATGGTATGTGATTAATGTATGTGATACATAAATGTGTTGTAAGTAATATGTGTTTGGAGATAATGTATGTGTAAAATGTATCTTATATATGTATGTGATATATGTGTGTGATATTGATGTCTTGTAATGGTATATGTATCTATAAATTGGTACGGTGTGTGATATAATGTATCTGATATAATGTAGTGATTACTGTGTGGATAGAAGTATGTGATATATGTATGTGATATAATGTATGTGATATAATGTGGTGATATAATGTATGTGATATAATGTTATGTGATCTAATGTGGTGTGTGATATAAGTAATGTGATATAATGTAGTTTGTGATATAATGTATGTGCATATATGTGTGGTGTGATATAAATGTGGTGGTTGTATTATCATGTATGTGATATATGTGATGATTATATGTATGTGAATATATAATGGGGTGTGATATAATGTGTATATAATGTATGTGGTATTGTGTCTCTGATATAATGTGTCTGATATAATGTGTGTTATATAATGTGTGTTGTGTGTGATATATGATGTGATAAAATGTGTGGGATATAAGGTATGTGATATAATGTGTGTGATATAATGTATGTGGATATAATGTAGTGATTATAATGTAGGATATAAGTGTGTGTGAGTGTGATATTAAGTGTGTGATATTAATGGGTGTGAAATAATGTGTGGTATATAATGTGGGCTGTGTGATCTTATATTGTATGTGATGAAAAATGGCTGGGTGATATAATGTGTGTGATATAATGTGTGTGTATAATGTGTCTGATATAATGGTATGGATATAATGTAGTGATTATTAATGTTGTGTGATATAAGGTAATGTGATATAAGTTGTTGTGATATAATGTGTGTGATATAATGTTGTTGTGTGATATAATGTGCCTGTGATATAAGTGGTGTGTGATATAATGTATGTGATTATAAAATGTGTTGTGATATAATTGTATGTGATAAAATGTATGTGGACTACATGTTGTGTGATATAATGTGTGTGATTATAAGGTATGTGATTATAATGTTGGTGATATTAATGTATGTGATATAATGTGTGGGGGACGTCTTGTGAATTATAAGGGTGTGTGATATAAGGTGTGCGTGGTGACTATAAATGGGTGTGATTATTATGTACTGTGATATAATGTATGTGAATTAATGTATGTGATGATATAAATGGATGTGATATAATGTCGTGTGATATAATGTGTGTGTGTGATATTTAAGTTGTGTGTGTGATATAATGTATGTGGTATAATGTATGTGATATAATGTGTGTTGTGAATATAATTGGATGTGATATTATAATGTGTGTGATATATAATGTTGTGTGATATAAATGTTGTGTGATATGAAATGTGTGTGTTATATAATGTGCGTGTGTGAGATAAGTATGGGTGATTATAAATGTGTGTTGTTGATTATTAGATGGGTGTGTGAGTATTTAAAGTGTGTTGTGAATATAATGTATGTGATCATAATTGTATGTGATTAAATGTGTGTGATTATAATGTTATGTGTATATAAGGTGGGGTGATGATATAATGGTGTGATCTAATGTGTGTTATATAATGTGTTGGTTGGTGATATAATATATGTGATTAAAAATGTCGGTTTGGGATATAATGTTATGTGATATAAGGTATGTGATATAAGTGTGTGATATATAAATGTTTGTGATTATAATGTATGTGATATAATGGTTGTGTGATATAAGAGTGTGTGCATTATAATTGTATGTGATAGTAAGTGTGTGAATAATGTGTGTGTGATATAAGGTGTGATATAATGTGGTGATAGTAATGTGTGTGTGATATAATGTGTGTTGATTATAATGGGTGATTATGTGAGATAATTTGTTGTTATGTGATATAAATGTGTGTGATATAATGTGTGTGATATAATTGTGGGGATATTAATGGTGTGCGTGATATTAATGTGTGTGATATAATGGAGTGATATAATGTATTGATATAATGTATGTGATATAATGTATGTGATAATAATGTATGTGCATATAATGTGGTGTGATATCATTGTGTGTGTGATTATAATGTGTGTGATATAATGTATGTGATATAATGTTATGTGTATTAATGTGTGTGATATAATGTATGTGATATTAATGTGTTGTGAATATTAATGTGGGTGATATAAGGTGTGTGATATAATGTGTGTTATATAATGTGTGTGTGCTATATAATGTATGTTGAGATAATGTATGTGATATAAAGGTGTGTGGGTGTGATCAAATGTGGTTGTGATATTAAGTGTTGTGATTGTGATATTATTGTATGTGATTATAATGTATGTGATATAATGTGTGTGTTGGTGGTGTGATATAATGTATGTGATTATAATGTGTGTGGTGATATAATGTGTGTTGTGAAATAAGGTGTGTTATATAATGTGTGTGTGATATACTGTATGTGATAAAATTGGGAGTGTGTGATATTAATGTATGTGATTATAATGTATTTGATATAATGTGTGTGATATATAATGTGTGTGATATAATGTATGTCGATTATAATCGTGGTGTGATAATATGTGTGTGATAATAAGTATGTGATATATGTGTGTGTGTGATATAATGTATGTGATATAATGTGTGGATATAATGTGTGTGGGTGATGTGATATAATTGTATGGGGATATAATGTATGTGATATAATGTGTGTGATTATATGTTGTTGTGATTATAATGTGTGTTGATATATGTGTGTGATAGATGTGTGTGTGATATAATGTGTGTGATGAAGTATCTGTGATATAAATGTGTGTGTGATATAATGTATGTGATATTTATAATAGTGTTGTGATATAATGTGTTGTGATATAAATGGTGTTGTGATATAATGTATGTGGTATATGTATGTGATATAATGTGTGTTGTGATATACATGTGTTGTGTGATATAATGAGACGTTGTTGTTATATAATGTATTATGATAATAATGTATGTGATAAATGTATGGATATAAATGTTGTGATATCAATGTATGTGATATAATGGGTATGTGACATAATGTGCTGTGATATAATGTGTGTGTGTGATATGAATGTATGTGATATCATGTGTGTGATATAATGTTATGTGATTAATGTGTGCATGATATAATGTGTTAGTGGTGATATAATGTGTGCGTGGATATATGTGTGTGATATAAATGTTTGATTATAATGTCGATGTGATTTAATGTATGTGTGATAAATGTTATGGTGATATAAATGTACGTGTGATATAATTGTGTGTGTGATATAATGTGTGTGATATAATGTATTGTGATATAAGGTATGTATATAATGGATGCTTAGATAATTGTGTGTGATATACTGATTGAATAATGTGTGTGTGATTATAATGTGTGTGTGTGATTTATATAATGTGTGTGAATATAATGTGTGTGATTATTAGGTGTGTGGGATATTAATTGCTATGTGATAGAATGTATGTGATAATCTAAGGTGGGGGATTTAATGTATGCGATTAAATGTGTGTGATGTTCATTTAAATGTATGTTGATATATGTGTGTGATTGATATAATGTGTTGTGATCTAAATGTGTGTGTGATAATGTGTGTTAATAATGTGGTGTGATATAATGGGTGTGATATACTGTATGTATTTATAATGTATGTGATATAATGGTGTTGTGATATAATGTTGAATGTGATAGTAATTGGTGGTGTTGATATAATGTGTGTTGAATTATAATGTGTGTGATATAATGTGGTGTTATATAATGTGTGTGTGATTATGTATGTGATTAAAATGTGTGGTGATTATAATGTATGTGATATAATGTATGTGATCTTTATAATGGTGTGATTTATAATGTGTGTGATATATGTATGAGATATAATGTGTGGGTGAGTGTGATGATAATGTGTGTGATATAATGATGTGATATATATAATGTGTGTGATATAATGTTATGTGATATAATGTGGGTTGGTGATAAAGGTGTGTTTGTGATATAATGTATGTGATATAATGTATGTGATATAATTTGGGTGGTTGAAGATAATGTGTGTGAGATATAATGTGTGTTGTGATTATGAATGGATGTGTGATATAATGTGTGTGATATAATGTGGTTCGTGTGTGTTGTGTGTGATATAAGGTGGTGTGGTGATATATGTATGTGATATAATGTGTGTGATTATAATGTCATGTGATATAATGGTGTGTGAT
Source organism: Hymenochirus boettgeri (assembly GCA_019447015.1). NCBI lineage: Eukaryota > Metazoa > Chordata > Amphibia > Anura > Pipidae > Hymenochirus > Hymenochirus boettgeri. The sequence goes on along the minus strand of JAACNH010000878.1, from coordinate 108,740 downwards.
TATAATGTGTGTGGTATAATGTGTGTGTGTGTGTGATTTTAAGTATGTGGGTATAATGTATGTGATCTATGTGTGTGATATAATGTGGATGAGATAATGTCTGTGTGTGTGTGATTATAATGTTTGTGTTATATAAGGGATATGAATAATGTAGGTGATATAATGTATGTGGATTTATCATGTATGTGGAATTATGTATGTGATATAAGTAGTGATATAACAGATGTGATATATGTATGTGATATAATGTATGTTGAATAATGTAGTGATATATGTATGTGTATAATGTATTGATATAATGTATGTGATATATGTATGTGATATAATGTATGTATATAACGTTAGTGATATAATGTATTTGAGATTTAATGTTATGTGACTGAGATAATGTATGTGATATATAAATGTATGTGATTGATATAAACGTATGTGATTATAATGTATGTGATATAATTGTGTGTGATATAATGTATGTGATATAATTGTATGTTGATATTTAATGTATGGATATAATGGTGTGATATATGTATGTGATATAATGTATCGTGATGATATAATGTAGGATATCTTAGGTCTTTAGGCTCTATTATTTGTATCTCAGTACAGTACCTGGATCCCCCTGTGTGGTGGGCCGATATTTTCCTGGCAGGGCACCAAGTGAATTGACTTTTCCCCTGGGTGGGGGGTTGGGTGGTCTTGGTCGTACGATGAGGTTCATAATAGAAACTGATAGGATGTATATTATATATATATAATTCCCTGATACAAAACATGAGCAAACAAACATGTTTATTCAAGGCTCAATTTTTTGGATGTGTAGCTCTTTGTTAGGGTGTGTGTGATAAACATCTGTCCGTACCCCCCACACCCACCAGAAGAACCAGAGTAAATTAAAGGAGAACCATCCCATAAGCAGTTTACATCCCAGAACGTCCAAAAAAATGTATTTACACCAAACACAGGAGGGCAGAGATACGGGAGTGTGGGGGTACTCCCTGTCTCATCCATTCATTACAGACCAGGAGGTGACCGACAATTGCAATGCGGCTTCACTCACAGTACCCAGAGGATCGATACACAAACCCTAGGACACAATATTGAGGTTTCTGGTTAGGATTGTCATTGTGGCGAGAAATAGCCAAATGAAAGGCGCGAGCTCTCTCCCGAGATGTCTACTTGTGGCCCAATAAAACACAACTCTGCAGACCCGCACACCAAAATGTGCACACAATACTGCACTATAGAGGTTGTTTTCGTTGTTTACCACATTGGTTTAAAGGGAAACTTAACACTTTTCTCGTGACCCTACACAATGATTATATAATAAAAACCATAGGAGATGTAAGAAAAAATAATTCCAGAATTGAAAGGACTAATGAGAGATGATGGGAATTTGGACCCTTCCTCCGGGTGTTAGGAGGTCACTATTTCAGTTACAGCAAACTGCACACAGCAGAATAGTTTGATGATAATAAATGCATTGATTGACGGCTGAGAAATATAAAATGTTTTCTAACGAAATAGGCGACAGATCTAAAAAAAAAAGGGTTTTACAGTATAGATGCCCCTTTAATAGTAAGTGGGGATGGATACATACAATATTTAGTAGTGATAGGATGAGCTGGCAGCTGTCAGGTTCTCCTTGGGGTAGAATTTTTTTCTGAATTTAGCAGGTTGTCATCATTAGGGACCCAGGAAGGGGTAGTATATTAAGCAACGTGATAACACTGTTTGATCAGCTATTAGCAATAAGCAAACACACTACTCCTCCCTTAATGGTTATATATGAAAGGTTGAATCTTTTATGGTTTAATTTCTCATTTTGATTCTGAAGCCAACTCAAGTCCAATACAATTCCAATCGAACCATCGCAATCGTTACATGAACATCCTTCCTTTTCTATAGATAAATAATATCCATTCAATAACTTCCTATCACAAATATTACATAATAAAATTTTAATCTTACCTATAGCAAGTTGAGAATTGGCTGTTACAGACTAGCGCCTTTTTTATTATTATTGATTATTATATTATACCTCCTTTTATTCCCTTTTATTACTTGTTACGAAGGAAAATCTTTCTTTCTCCACCTTTTAAAGGGGTAAAAACTTGTGGTTTTAAATTTAGAGCTCTTTTCTATTTTAGAGTTCCATTAATTAGAGAACAATACGAGGCCCCCTGTTCCAGGAAATATCAAACTTTCTATCTCAAACAATCAGTTCATGTATTTCTCAAACAGGACGTTGTTTGTTTGGGAGACCCAAATATATAGACGGACTGTCATTCCTACAATACAGATAATTAACTATGTCCAGATAGACTCCATGATCTATTTTGAATAACACAAACACCATGTAAAATGGGTGACGTGGATGAAATATGTAGGTTATGTAAGATGTTCATCTCACAAAATATGAATATTGGGAGAACAGAACTCCTAATTGCCATGGACAGGTTTAAATGAAATGTTTCATCCCTTTACAGGGATCCCAACGCCCCAATCACACAAACCGGTACTTGCTCTTCAGTCGGACGTTTTGCAGAAGGAAACGGTGTTCTTCGCCATCTACCACTTTTCACGTCTACTTTTCTCACGTGCGAGCTTATTCAATTCAGCTCCGCAGTCCCAAGGGGAGATGACTAGGAAAGCAGCCGTTAAGTCCATGATCATTGCCTTCATGACAGCTGCTACCTGGGAAGAGAGAATCAAAGTTGGCTACGTTTAAAGACAAAGCTTTCTTCTGCAAAATCCCAGAGAGTATATTGTGAACTTAAGGCTCAATTTACCCCAGAGCCGCTCTCGCTTGGGAAAACTGCTGGCTTTCCTAGTTTCTTATTAGCCCTCGAAGTTCATAACGCCATCCATATATGGTGTTAAAATCCAGTGCAAACGTCGTATTTAATCGCGGAGCATCGGCTCACGGTGTGATTTTTACGTAACCTGTGCATCCACGCTAAAGGGAGAAAAGTCGGTGCAAAAGATAAGTGACACTAAAACTCCATATAATTGTTCCAGCCAGTCTGGGTAAATCTTCCCCTTAGGTGAGCATGCCTTTAAGTGAAAAACTCCGTGTGAATTTATTCCCTTTATTCTATAGTTATTCTTGCGTCTAAGCTAAGCAATGTATCGTGCGATCACTGCCAAAAAGAAGAATTAAGAGGAACAGTTGTCTCCTCACACATTGAAACAGTTTTTAGTTTTAAAGAAGCCTAGGCGCGATTTGTCCGTATCTAGCTTTGATCATAGCTTGGAAGTTACGGCATGTAAAGTTGACACTTCTGGTCTGCAAATCTCTCTGAGTCTCTGTGACAGGTCACATGGATGAGCTGTGTAAAATACACCCCTACCCCCAAAAAATACATTTTATAAAGTTAGTATGGAACCTGCAACATTCTCGTTGCTTTCCCTACATATGGACAACTTGTGAGAAAATTATTTTAATTTTCAGGCTTGGCAGCTTTAAAAAAAAGTGTTGAGGAGGGTTCTAATGATGCAGCTGGCATGAATGCTGTGTCCCCAGAAGTAGGGATTTGTAAGTGGCATGCTTAAACCACAGATGAGAATGGCAGAGGCAATGCTCTGGATAGATACCAACAACACCCCCCTTATAATTCGTAAAAGGCTGAAGATTCCTGCTGGGAAGGATGATTCCTGGTCATTTAACAAGTTAGCGTGTATGGGAAAAAATTAACAAAGTTAATATCATTTAAAAGCCCCAGGACCGGATTGATAGCATCCCGATCTTAAGAGAGCTGTAGTCCAGTTTTATCAAGACCACTGTTTCTCATCTTTCAGATTTCGCTTTGGTCTGCGGGATGGTGCCGCGGGATTGGAAAAAAAAACGCAATTGTAATACCAATATTCACTAAAAAGGTAGTCGTTCAACAGCCTGGAATACTATAGACCTGTAAAGCCTAAAATCAGTGGTAGGGAAGGTGATGGAAACTTTGTTAGGGATCATATCCTTGGACTTTGTCTCCAGAGAGATCATCTTATTAGTAGTAGTCAGCATGGATTTATGAGAAATAGATCATGCCAGACAAATTTTTTTATTGGGTTTTTATGAAGAGTGAGTAAGAAGTAGATTCACACAGCGTGGGATTGTGTATATTTGGATTTGTTGAAAAGCTTTTTGATACTGTGCCACATAGGCGACTAATGTATAAACTGAGGACTGTTGGCCTGAAGAAAACATTTGTACATGGATAGAGAACTGGTTTTTGGACGCAAAAAAGAGAGTGGTTTGTTAATGGAGCTACATCTATGTGGGCAAGTTCTAAGCGGAGTGCCTCAGGGTTCTGTACTTGGGGCCGCTTCTGTTTAATCGTTTTATAAAGACTTAGTAGAGAGGGCATTGAGAGAAAGGTCTCTGTGTTTGTGATGACACTAAACTAGCGAAGCTTTGGAAACTTCCAATGATGTGCAAGTGCTGCAAGCAGACGAGATATAGATTATCACAATGGGCAGCAGAATGGAGATGGGGATTCAATGTGATAAATGAAGGTGATGTTGCATTTGGGATTTAATAATCCCTGTGCCCCCTACACCATAAATAAACTCTGTGTTAAGTGAATCTGAATGGAAATAGAATCCTACACCATAAATAACTCTGTGTTAAGTGAATCTGTAATGGAAATAGATTTGGGGGTTCTGGTAGATAACAGACTTAGCTATAGCAAACAATGCCAGGTAGCAACGGCTAGAGCTAGCAAGATATTGTCTTGTATAAAGAGGGGAATAGATTCAAGGGAGAAAGATATTATTCTCCCTCTTTACAAGGCACTGGTAAGGTCTCATTTGGAATATGCGGTGCGGTTTTGGAATCCCATATACAAAAGGGATGTCTTGGAAATCATCTCCTTCAATGTTCCGCCCATTTCCCTCCATTACTGTAAACCAGAAGCCCATTTACAGGTAAAGTAAATCAGGACACTGCCAAGGAAAAAGCATTGCACGTCCACCGTCAGTAATTGGAGACCATCAAAACCAAAACACACACAGCAGACAGATAGCTGCTTGCTACCTTTAAGTTTGTTATCCACCAAAACTCCAAGATCCCTTTCCAATAGGGATTCACTTAACACAGAACCATTTATAGTATAAGCAGCACAAGGATTTGAAAACTTAACATTGATCAACATTAAATCTCATCTGCCAAATAGCAGCCCAATGTGACAATCTATCTAGATCCCCCTGCAACGATTGCACATCCTCTGAAGGTCGACAAAGTTTTTTGTCATCAGCAAGCACAGAAAGTATCTAATGTATGTGATATATGTCTGATTTAATATATCTTATATAATAAAAGGCTAAACCTGCGTCCGTGAATCCGTGTGTGGCTTTTCCTGCACATGTGGGAGAGAAGAGTGGGAGTGGCTAGGCTCCTCTGCGCATTGCCAGACTAATGTGTGTATGTACGCGAACGAGAAAGAGATCCTAGTCCTATATAATGTGTCTAATATAATGTATGTGATATAATGTATGTGATGTAATGTATCTTATATAATGTGTCTGATGTAATGTATGTGATATAATGTATGTGATATAATGTATCCTATATAATGTGTCTGATATAATGTATGAGATATAATGTATCTTATATAATGTGTCTGATATAATGTATGTGATATAATGTATCCTATATAATGTGTCTAATATAATGTATGTGATATAATGTATCTTATATAATGTATGTGATATAATGTGTGTGATATAATGTGTGTGATATAATGTGTGTGATATAATGTGTGTATCTTATATAAGATGTCTAATATAATGTTTGATTAATGTACTGTATAGAATTGTTCCTGATATCTTATCTTATATAATGTGTCTGAATATAATGTATGGTGATATAATATAATGGGAATTAATGTATCTTATATAATGTCTGATATAATGTTGTGATTAATGTATCCTATATAATTGTCTAAATAAAATGTATGGATCTAATGTTCCTAATAAATGTGTCTAATAGAATGTATGTGATAAATGTATCCTATATAATGTGGTCTAATATAATTAGGTGATATAATGTATCTTGATATCATGTAAGGTGATATAATGTGGTGTGCTATCCTGTGTGTGTTATATAATGTGGTGTGCTATAATGGAGTGCTATATGTGTGATATCATGTGTGTGATATATGTTTTGATTTAATGTATGTGATATGTGTCCTGACTATAATGTGGGTGTTATATAAATGTGTGTGTGCTATACTGTTATCGTGCTCTCCTAGTGTGTGTGCTCTCCTGTATGCCTCAGGGACTTTTTCTGTCCTCCTGTCTGTATATAATGTGTGTGATCGCCTGTGTGTGTGTGATATATGATCTGATATACTGTCTGTGATTACATACCTGTATCTTAATAAGCATGTATGGCGATCTAAAATGTATGTGATTAAATGTCATGTGACTCTCCTGTTCTGTGCTATAACTGTATGTCATCTCTGTCTGTGCTCTACTGTGTTTGCCTCTCCTGTATGTGCTATCATGTATGTGCTCTCATGTCTGTGACTCTCCTGTCGGTGCTCTACTGTTGTGCTACTCCCTGTATGTGATCTATGTCTCTTTCTCTAACTGTGTGTTCATCACGTCTGTGCTTTTCCTGTGTGTGCTCTCATGTTCTGTGATATCATAGTCTGTGCTCTCCTGTGTGTGCTCTACTGATGTTTCTCCTAAGTATGTGATATAAATGTGTGTAATATAATGTGTCTAGGTATACTGTATGTGATACAATGTATCTTCTTCTGTATGTGATCATCCGTTGTGTGATCTCATTATGTGACTATTTATGTGCATATCACTGTAATGTGATCATAATGTGTGTTAATCTACTTTGTTTGGGTATAATGTAATGTGATAACATGTTCTTATATAATGTTGTGATATAAATGTGTGTGATATAATGTAATGTGATATAATGTAATTGATATAATGTATCTTATATCATGTTATGTGATCTAATGTTGTGTGATATAACTGTAGGTTGATACTACGGTATGTGATATAATGGTAATTTGAATATAATGTGTGTGCTCTCCTGTCTGTGCTCTCCTGTCCCCTGTGCTCTCCTGTGTGTGCTCTCCTGTCCGGTGCTCTCGCTGTCTGTGCTCTCCTGTCTGTGCTCATCCTGTGTGTGTGCTCTCTGTGTGTGCTCTCCTGTCTGGCCTCTCCTTGTGCTCCATCCCTGTCTGTTCTCTCCTGGTTTTGCTCTCCTGTTGGCTGCTCCGTCTGTCAGCTCCTCGTGTCTGCTCTCCTGTTTCTGCTCCTCCTGTGTGTTCTCTCCTGTGTTGTGCTCTCCGTCTGTGCTTCCCCTGTGTGTGCTCTCCTGTCATGTGCTCTCCTGTGTGTGCTCTCCCTCGTCCGGTGCTCTTCTCTGTCTGTGCTCTCCTGTCCCTGTGCTCTCCTGGGTGTGCTGCTCCTGTGTGTGCTCCCTGTGTGTGTCTCTCCTGTGTGTTTTCTCTCCTGTGTGTTGCTCTCTGTCGTGCGCCCCTTGTGGCTCTCCTGTGTGTGCTCTCCATGTGTGGTGCTTCCTGTTTCTGCTCTCCTGTCGTGGCTCTCCTGTTGTGCTCTCCTGATGTGTGCTCTCCTAGTCTGTGCTCTCCTTTGTGGCTCTCCTGTGTGTGCTTCGGTTGTGCTCTCCTGCTGTGTGCCTCTCTGATGTGTTGTGCTCTCCTTCTGGTGCTCCCCTGTGTGTGCTCTCCTGTCTGTGCTCTCCTTTCTGTGCCCTACTGTTGGTGGCATCTCCTTTTTGTTGCTCTCCTGTCTGTGTCTCCTGTGTGGATGCTTCTCCTGTCCTGTGCTCTCCTTGTGTGCTCTACTGTGTGTTGCTCTCGTTAGGTGCGGCTCTCCTGTGTGTGCTCTACTGTCTTGCTCTCCTTCTGGGGCCTCTCCTGTCTGTGCTCTCCGTCTGTGCTCTCCTGTGTGTGCTATCCTGGTGGTGTGCTCTCCTGGTGTGTGCTCCTGTCTCGTTCTTCTCTGTTCTGTGCTCTCTTGTGTGGCTCTCCTTCTCGTGCTCTCCTGGGTTTGTGCTCTCCTGTGTGTGCTCTCCTGTGTGTGCTCTCCGTGTGTTCTCTCCTGTGTGTGATGCTCTCCTGTCCTTTGCTCTCCTGTCTGTGCTCTCCTGTGTGGTGTGCTCTCACTGTGTGTGTGCTCTCCTTGTGTGCTTCCTGTCTGTGCTCTCCGTCGTGCTCTACTGTTTGTGGCTCTCCTGTCTGCTGTGCTTCTCCTGTGTGTGCTCTCCGGTGGTGCTCTCCTGTTGTTCTCTCCTGTGTGTGTGCTCTCCTCTCTGTGCCTCCCCTGTTTGTGCTCTCCTGTCTGTGCTCTCCTGTCTTGTGCTTCTCCTGTGTGTGCTCGCCGGTGTGTGCTCTCCTTGTCTGTGCTCTCCTCGTTGTGTTGCTCTCCTGTTGTGCTCTCCTGTCTGTTCTCTCCTGTGTGTGCTCTCCTGTGTGTGCTCTACTGTGTGTGCTCTCCTGTGTGTGCTCTCCTGTGTGTGTGCTCTCCTGTGTGTTGCTCTCCCTGTGTGTGTCTCATGTCTGTGCTCTCCTGTGTGTGCTCTCCTGTGTGTGCTCTCCTTTGTGTGCATCTCCTGTTTGCGTGCTCTCCCTGTGTTTGCTCTCCTGTCTGTGCTCTCCTGGTATGTGCTCTCCTGTCTGTGCTCCTCCCGGCCTTGCTCTCCTGTCCTGTGGCGCTCCTGTGTTATGCTTCCTCCTGTGTGTTGTGCTCTCCTGTGTGTGCTCTCCCTGTCTGTGCTCTCCTGTCTGTGCTACCTGGTGTGTGCTCTCCTGTCTGTGCTCCTCCTGTGTGTGCTCTCCTGTTGTGCTCTCTGTGTGCGTGGCTCTCCTGGGTGTTCTCTCACTGTGTGTGTGGCTCTCCTTTCTGGGCTCTCACTGTCTGCTGCCTCCTGTGTGTGCTCTCCTGTGTGGGTGCTCTCCTGTTGTGCCTCCTGTCCTGTGCCTCCTTCCTGTCTCTCCTGTGTGTGCTCGCCTGTCTGTGCCTCTCCGGTGTGTGCCGCTCCTGTGTGGCGCTCCTGTGTGTGGTTTCTCTCCTTTGGGGGGGTGTGTGCTCTCCTGTCTGTGCGCTCCCCTGTAGTGCTCCTCCTGGCTGTGGCTCTCCTGTCTGTAGCTCGCCGTGGTGTGCCTCAGCCTGTGTGTGCTCTCTGTCCCTGTGCTCTCCTGGTGTGCTCTCCTGTGTGTGCTCTCCTGTCACTGTAGCTCTCCTGTGTGTGTCTCCTGTCTGTGCTTCCGTGTGGCTCTCCTGTGTGTGCACTCTCCTGTCTGTGCTCTCCTGTCTGTGCATCTCCTGTGTGTGCTCTCTGTGTGTGCTCCAATCCTGTGTGTGTGCTCTCCTGGTGTGTGCCTCTCCTGTTGTGTGTGCTACTCCTGTTGTTCTCTCCTGTCTGTGCTCTCCGTGTGTGCTCTCCTGTCTGTGCTCTACTTGTGTGCTCTCCTTGGTTTGCTCTCCTGTGGTGTGTCTCTCCTGTCTGTGAGGCTCCTGTCTCATGTGCTCTCTGTGTTTGCTCTCCTTTGTGTTGCTCTCCTGTTTGTTTTCTTCCTGTCTCTGCTCTCCTTTCGTTGATCTAATGTATGTGATCTCCGTATGATAGCTCTCCTGTCTGTCTAGCCTGTATGTCCTCCTGTGTGTGCTACTCTGTGGTGTGATATAATGTATGTGAAATCCTGTGTGGGTTCATGTCTGTGCCTCCTGTGTGTGCTCTCCTGTGTGTGCTCTCCTGTGTGCGTGCTCTCCTGTGTGTGCCTCCTGTCTGTGCTCTCCTGTCTGTGCTATCCTGTCTGTGCCTCTCCCTGTCTGTGCTCTCCTGTGTGTGCTCTCGTGTGTAGTGCTCTCCGTTGTTGGGCTCTCCTGTTCCGTGCTCTCCACTGTCCTGTGCTACTCCTGTCTGTGCTCTCAACTGTGTGTGCTCTCCTTTCTGTGCTCTCCTGTGGTAGTGCTCTCCTCTTGGTGTGCTCTCCCTGTGTGTGCTCTCCTGTGTTGTTCTCTCCTGTTGTGTGCTCTCCTGTCTGTGCTCTCCTGCTGTGCTTATGGTGTGTGCTCTCCTGTTGCGCTCGCCTGTGTGGCTCTCCTGTCGTGCTCTCCTGTGTGTGCTATCCTTGTAGTGCTCTCCTGTGTGTGCTCTCCTGTTTTTTTCTCTCCTGTGTGGTGTGCTCTCCTGTGTGGCTCTCATGTCTGTGCTCTCCTGTCCTGTGCTCTCCTGGTGTGTGCTCTCCCGATCTGGCTTCTCCTGTGTGTCTCTCCTGTGTGTGCTCTCCTGGTGTGTGCCTCTCCTTATGTGTTCTCTCCTGGGTGTTGTGCTCTCCTGTCTGTGCTCCCCTGTGGTGTGCTCTCCTGTCTGTGCTCTCCGGTCTGTGCTCCTCCGGTGTGTTGCTCTCCTAGTGTGTGCACTCCCTTGCTGTGCTCTTCCTAGGTGTGTGCTCATCCTGTGGTGGTGCTCCTCTTGTCTGTGCTCTCCTGTGTGTGCTCCTCCTGTCTGTGCTCTCCTGTGTGTTCTCTCCTGTGTGTGCTCTCCTGCTCTGTGCGCTCCTGTCTGTGCGCTCTCCTGTGTGTGCTCTCCCTGTGTGTGCTCTCCTGTGTGTGGCTCTCATGTTTGTGCTCTCCTGTTGTTGCTCTACCGCTGTGTGTGTGCTCTCGGTGTGATGGGCTCTCCTGTCTGTGCTCTCCTGTGTGTGCTCTCCTGTGTCTGTGCTTCCTGTGGTGTGCTCTCCCTGTTTGTGCTCTCCTGTGTGATGCTCTCCCCTGTTCGTGGTATCCCCTGTCGTGCTCTCCTGTGTGTGTGCTCTACCTGTGTGTGAGTCCTGTGTTTGCTGATATAATGTGGTGTATTTAATGTATGATATAATGTTGTGATATAATGTTATGTGATATATGTATTGTGATATAATGTATGTGATATATGTATGTGATATAAGTATATGTGATAATGTATGTGATATAATGTATGTGATATAATGTATGTGATATCTGTATGTGATAATGTAATGTGATATAATGTATGTGATATCATGTATGTGATATAATGTATGTGATATAAGTATGTGATATAACATGTATATATGATTATGTGGTGTTTTGTATGTGTTATGTTGTTATGTATGTGTTTGTGTATAGTATATGTATGTGATATATTGTTGTGTTGTATTGTATGTATGTGTATATAGGTGTGTTTGATATTGTGAATGTATGTGATATCTGTGTCTCTTGGTCTGGCGTATTTGTATCTCGTAAGTACCTGGATTTCCCCTGTGTGGATGTGGCCATGATTTTCTGGCAGGGACAAAGTGAATTGACTTTTCCCCTGGGTGGGGGGTTGGGTGGTCTCTGGTCGTATGATGATGTTCTGAGATAACTAGATGGATATATATATATATATATATATTCCCTGATACAAACATGAACAAACAAACACTGTTATTCAGGCATCCAGGGATGTAGCTCTTTGTTAGTGGGTGAAAACATCCTGTCCGTAGCCCCCACACCCACCAGAAACAGAGAAATAAAGGAGACCCATCCCATAAGCAGTTACATCCCAGAACGTCCAAAAATGTATTTACACAAACACAGGAGCAGATGACGGGAGTGTGGGGGTACTCCACTGTCTCATCCATGTCATTACAGGACAGGAGGTGACCACAATGCACTGGGCTCACTCCCACAGTCCCAGAGGATCAGACACAAACACTAGGACACAATATTGAGTTTTCTGTTAGGATGCTCATTTGTGGCGAGAAATAGAAAATGAAAGGCGCAGCTCTCTCCGAGATGTCTACTTGTTGCCATAAACACAACTCTGCAGACCCGCACACACAAGATGTGCACACAATACTCACTATAGAGGTTCTGTGTTACACACATTGGTTAAAGGGAAACTTAACACTTTTCTCAGTGACCCTACACAATATTATTAATATAAAACCATGGGATGTAAGTAAAAATAATTCAGAATTGAAAGGCTAATGGAGATGATGGGAATTTGGACCCTTCCTCGGGTGTTAGGACGGTCACTATTTCAGTTACAGCAAAACTGCACACAGCAGAAGAGTTATGATAATAAGGCACTTGATTGACGGCTGAGATATAAAATGTTTCTAAAGAAATAGGCGACAGATCTAAAAAAAAAAGGTTTACAGTATAGATGCCCTTTAATAGAAGTGAGGGATGGATACATACAATATATTAAGGTAGTGATAGGGAGCTGCAGCCTTGTCAGGTTCTCCTTGGGGTAGAATTTTTTTCTGAATTTAGCAGGTTGTATCTTAGGGACCAGAAGGTATATTAAAGCAAGTGATACACTGTTTGATCAGCTATACAATAAGCAAACCCTACTGTCCTTTAATGGTTATATATGAAAGGTGAATCGTTTTATGGTTTAATTTCTCATTTTTGTATCTGAAGATCCAACTCAATGTCCAATACAATTCCAATGCTACATCGCAATGTTCCATGAAATCCTTCCTTTTCTATAGATAAATAATATCCATTCAATAACCTTCCTATCCAAATATTACAAATAATAATTTAATTTACCTATAGCATAGTGAGATGCTGTTTACAGACTAGCTCCTTTTTTATTATTATTATTGATTTATATTATACCTCCTTTATTCCCTTTATTAATTTTACGAAGGAAATAATGTTTTTTCTTTCCACCCTTTTAAAGGGGTAAACTCTGTGGTTTAATTTTAGAGCTCTTTTCTATTTTAAGTTCTATTAATTAGAGAACAATACGAGGCCCCTGGTTCCAGGAAATATTCAACTTCTATCCAAACATCCAGTTCATGTATATTCTCAAACAGGACGTTTGTTTGTTTGGGAGACCCAAATCATATAGACGGACATGTCATTCCTACCATACAGATAACAGACTACGTCCAGATAGACTCATGGATCTATTTTGAAAACAAAACAATGTAAAGATGGGTGACGTGGATGAAAATGTAGGTTATTAAGATGTTCAGTTCACAAAATATAGAATAATTGGGAGACATAACTCCTAATTCCATGGACAGTTAAATGGAATGTTCATCCCTTACAGGGACTCCCAACGCCCCAATATTCACAATACCTACTGCTCTTCAGGACGTTGCAGAAGGAAATCTTGGTTTTCGCCATCTCCCTTTTCACGTCTCTTCTCTACGTGCGAGCTTATTACAAGCTCGCGCAGCCACAGAGGGGATACTAGGAAAGCAGCCGTAAAGTCATGATCATGGCCTTCAGTGACAGCTGCTACCTGGAAGAAGAGAATCAAAGTTGGCTAGTTTAAAGACAAAGCTTTCTTCTGCAAAATCCCAGAGAGTATTGTGAACTTAAAGGCTCATTTACCCAGAGCCGCTCTCGCTCTGGGAAAACTGCGCTTTCCTAGTTTTAGCCCGAAGTTTAACGCCAGCCAATAGATGGTGTTAAAATCCAGTGCAAACGCGATATTGAATCGCGAGCATCGGATGCACGGGTGGATTTTTACGTAACCTGTGCATCCAACGCTAATAGGGAGATAAAGTCGTGCAAACGATAGTGAACTTAAAACTCCATATATTTGCCCAGCCAGTCTGGGTAAATCTTCCCCTTAGGTGAGCATGCCCTTTAAAGGAAAACTCCAGTGAATTTATCCCTTTATATCTATAGTCATTCTTCAGTCTAAGCTAAGCAATGATCTGCCGATCACTGCCAAAAAGAAATTAAAGAGGAACAGTTGTCTCCTCACCATTGAACAGTTTAAAGAAGCCTAGGGGATGTCTCTAGCTTTGAATCTAGCTTTGAAGTTACAGGCATGTAAAGTTACACTTCCTGGTCTGCAATATCTCTCTGAGTCTCTGTGACAGGCACATGATGAGCTGTGTAAAAAATACCCTACCCCCAAAAATACATTTTATAAAGTTAGTATTGGACCTGCAACCATTCTCTGTGCTTTCCTCTACATATGGACACCTTAGTGAGAAAATCTATTTTATTTTCAGGCTTGTGCTAGCTTTAAAAAAAAGTTTGAGGAGGGGCTAATGATGCAGCTGATGATGCTGTGTCCCAGAAGTAGGATGTAAGTGAGCATGCTTAAACCACAGATGAGATGGCAGAGCAATGGCTCTGGAGATACCAACAACACCCCTTATACTTCTGTAAGCTGAAGATTCTGCTGGAAGGATGATCCTGGATCATTTAAGTTAGGAGTGTATGGAAAAAATTAACAAAGTTAATATCAATAAAGCCCCAGGACCAGGATGATTGCATCCTCGGATCTTAAGAGAGCTTAGTCCAGTTTATCAAGACCACTGTTTCTCATCTTTTCAGATTCGCTTTGGTCTGGGGATGTGCCGCTGGATTGGAAAAAAGCCAATGTAATACCAATATTCAAAAAAGGTAGTCGTTCACAGCCTGGAAACTATAGACCTGTAAGCCTAACATCAGTGGTAGGGAAGGTGATGGAAACTTTGTTAAGGATCATATCCTTGACTTTGTCTCCAGAGAGTCATCTTATTAGTAGTAGTCAGCATGATTTATGAGAAATAGATCATGCCAGACAAATTTAATTGGTTTTTATGAAGAAGTGAGTAAGAAGCTAGATTCAGGCACAGCTGGGATTGTGGTATATTTGGATTTTGTGAAAGCTTTTTGATACTGTGCCACATAGGGACTAATGTATAAACTGAGGACTGTTGGCCTTGAAGAAAACATTTGTCTGGATAGAGAACTGGTTTTTGGATCGCAAACAGAGAGTGGTAGTTAATGGAGCTACATTTATGTGGGCTAAAGTTCTAAGCGGAGTGCCTCAGGGTTCTGTACTGGGGCCGCTTCTGTTTAATCTGTTTATAAATGACTTAGAAGAGGGCATTGAGAGCAAGGTCTCTGTGTTTGTGATGACACCTAAACTATGCAGAGCTTTGGAAACTTCCAATGATTGCAAGTGCTGCAAGCAGACCTAGATAGATTATCACAATGGGCAGCAGAATGGTCGATGGGATTCAATGTGGATAAATGGTAAGGTTGATGCATTTGGGATTTAATAATCCCTTTGCCCCTACACCATAAATCTCTGTGTTAAGTGAATCTGAATGGAAATAGATTTGGGGGTTCTGGTAGATAACAGACTTAGCTATAGCAAACAATGCCAGGTAGCAAACGGCTAGAGCTAGCAAGCATATGTCTTGTATAAAGAGGGAATGGAATCAAGGGAGAAAATATATTTCTCCCTCTTTACAAGGCACGTAAGTCTCATTTGGAATATGCAGGTGCGGTTTGGAATCCCATATACAAAAAGGAGTGTCTTGGAAATCATCTCCTTCAATGTTCCCCCATTCCCTCCATTCTGTAAACCAGAAGCCCATTTACAGGTAAAGTAAATCAGGACACTGCCAAGGAAAAAAGCATTGCACGTCCACCGTCAGTAATTGGAGACCATCAAAACCAAAACAACACAGCAGACAGATAATACAGCTAGAAAGTCCCGACACACCGTGCGTATTAAACGGCCGTCATAGTCTATAGGGAATGTAATGATCACACTGAGGATACTTCCTGAACAACACGTCGCAACGAATTAAAACGATTTTTTCTCTTTTAAACCATCATCTGTGCTGTTAACGTCTCACATGGTAGTATAACATTACTCTCCCCTAATCTACCATTCTAAAAACTACAATACTTTCGAGGGTTAGCGAAAACTAACAATCCACATTCAAGGGTTATCGAAACAAACAATACTTTCGAGGGTTAAGCGACACCTAACAATAACTTTCGAGGGGTCGCGAAAAACCTAACAATACTTTTGAGGGTTAGCGAATACAAACAATACTTTGAGGGTTAGCGAATACAACCAAGCTTGAGGGTTAGCGAAAACGAACAATACATTCGAGGGTTAGCGAAAACAAACAATATTTCAAGGGTAGCCGCAAACTAACATACTTTCGAGGGTAGCGAAAACAAACAATACTTTCGAGGGTTAGCGAACCTAACCAATACTTTTCGAGGGTTTAGCGAAAACTAACAATAACTTTCGCGGGTTAGCGAAAACAAACAAACTTTCGAGGGTTAGCGAATAACAAACCATACTTTTTTTGAGGGTTATCGAAAACAAACAATACTTTCGAGGGTTAGCGAATCCAAACAATACTTTTTTGAGTTAGCGAAAACCTAACAATAACTTTCCGAGGGTGTAGCGAAAACAAACATACTTCGAGGGTTAGCGAAAAACGTAACCAAACTTTTTGAGGTTCTTGGAAAACTAACAATACTTTTTTGAGGGTTAGCGAAAACGAACAATACTTTCGAGGGTTAGCGAAAACTAACAATACTTATCAAGGTTTAGCGAAAACTAACAATACTTTCGAGGGTTAAGCGAAAACAACACTACTTTCGAGGTAGCGAAACCTAAACATACTTTCGAGGGTCTACGAAAACTAACAATACTTTCGTAGGTTAGCGAAAACACAATACTTTCGAGTGTTAAGCGACAACAACAATACTTTTTGAGGGGTTTAGCGAAAACAACAATACTTTCGAGGGTTGCGAAAACAACAATACTTTTTTGAGGGTTAGCGAAAACTACAATACTTCGAGGGTTAGCGAAACCAAACCAGATTCGAGGGTTTCGAAAACGAACAATACTTTTTGAGGGTTAGTGAAAACTAACATAACTTTTGAGGGTTAGCGAAAACGAACAATACTTACTTTCGAGGGTTAGCGAAACAACACTACTTTCAAAGGGTTTAGCGAAAACTACAATACTTTCGAGGGTTAGCTAAAACAAACAATACTTTCAGCGAGGGTTAGCGACACTAACAATACTTCGAGGGTTAGCGAAAACAACAATACTGTTTTTGAGGGTTTAGCGAACACAAACAATACTTCGAGGTTAGGCGAAACAAACAATACTTGTTGAGGGTTAGCGAAACTAACAATTTCTATAATGTATCTACTGTGATGGATCTTATATAATGGGATGGTATAATGTTATGTGAGATGATGTAATCGGCTATAATGTATCTACTGTGAGGGATTCTTTATAATGTGGAGGTTGAATCATGTATGTGATATGATGTATCGGCTATAAGGTTATCCATGTGATCGGATCGTATATAAGGGGACTGGTTAATGTATGTGAATGATTGTCGGCTATAATGTATACTCTACTGTGATGATCTTATATATGTGGATGTATATGATGTGATATGATGTATCGGCTATAATGTATCCACTGTGATGGATGTTCTTATATAAGTGGATGGTATAATGTATGTGATATGATGTGTATCGGCGCTTATTATAAGTATCTACTGTGATGGATTTATATAATGTGGAATGGTATAAGGTAGGTGCCTAGGATGTATCGGCTATACATTGTATCCACAATGTGATGGATCTTAATATGTGGGAGGGTATAAGGTATTGAGATATTGTATCGGCTATAATGTACCACGGTTGATGGATCTTAATAATGTGGAGGGTATAATGTATTGATATGATGTATAGGATAGACTGTAGCCACTTTGTGATGGAGCTTATCTAAGTGTGATGGTTATCAGTATGTGATAGGATGTATCGGATTAATGGATCCACTGTGATGGATCTTTATATAATGGATGTGGTATTATAATGTATGTGATATGATTGTATCGGCTTATTGTATAGGCTTGATAAATGTTACTACTGTGATGGATTCTATATAATTTGGGGATTGGTATAATGTATGTGATATGATGTATCGGCTATAAGGTATCTACGTGATGGAGTACTTATATAATGTGGATGGTATTAAATGATGTGAGATTGATGATCGGCTATAATGTACACTGTGTGATGGATCTTTATATAATGTGGATGGTATAAGTGTAGGGGATATGATGTATCGGCTATTAATGTATCTACTGTGATGGTCTTATATAATGTGGATGATGATAATGTATGTGATATGATGTATCGGCTATAATGGTATCCACTGTGTGGATATTTATATAATGTGGATGTATAATGATGTGATTTTCTGAAAATAATGTATCTACTGTAAGGTATCTGCTGTGATGGATCTTATATAATGTGGATGATATAATTGTATGTTACAATAAAAATAATGTATCGAATAAGATCTACTGGAATGTATCTGCTATGTGATGGATCTTAAAATACTGTGGATGGTATAATGGATGTGATAGAATAGAATGTATCAGATTATAATGTATCTACGGTACATTATCTGCTGTGGATGGATCTTAAAGAATGTGGATTGATATAAGTATCAGAGTGATAATGTTATCTACTGATAGTGTATCTGCTTGTGCTGGATCTATATAAGGTGGATGGTATTAATGTATGTGTGATATAAAAATTAGATATAATGTATCTTATAAAGTGAGATAGTGTTGTGTATTGGTACAGCTACATATAGATAGTATTTGAGGTTGAATAAAGACATACGTCCAAAACTAGTTTCATACCCACTCAGCAATACCCCACAGTTTCTGCCTAGAGATGGCGAACTGAAAGTTCGGTCCATTTCAAATTTTTGAATCTTTGGAGAAATCGAAAACGGACATTAAAGTCATAGGGAGTCAAAATAGTGCGAAAATGTTCTAATGAAATACAATTAAAATATCAATGGTAACTTAATGAAAATGGCTGTGGGACCTTGGAAAATGGTATGGGGTCTGGGGAACACGGCCATATCCAGCGACATTCGAAAAATCAATTTACCTCACTGGCGCTATTTTTGAGTCTCTCGCGTTCGAACATTCGATGTTCGCGCCTAGGTAAAAACATGGACATGTTACTCTGCAGATTCGATGCTCTCGTATAGGCTTTAATGACCACTTTACTCGCGGATTCGATGCTCGTGTATAGGTATAATATGCATTTTACTCGGCATATTCGACGGTCGGAACATTCGATATTATTGAAAGTCTGGAAAATATCGAAAATCCGGGATAGTGAGAAGTTTCCGAATTCGGAAAGTAGTCGGTCGGGTTCGGAGATCGAGTCCATCTAGATCCTGCCTAACTGTGGATCCAGAGGAAGGCAAAAAAACCCCACCAGAATCGGAAGTGGAAAGGAAACCTTCCGACTCCAAGGGCATATTTTGATAAAGGTTTGTTTATTTCGCGCGTCTTCGTGGACATTAACGCACATGGAAATCGCGTTTTACCGCGATTTATAAAAGTCCGAAAACGGCGTGAAAAGTTAACGAAGCGTTAAACTTTCGGGCGATTACTACCTGTTACCGCCGCTTCTATTTATAAAGCGGCGGTTGGGGTACTGGTTTCGCTCGGAGTAGTAGTATCGGCTGTTTTAGGGATGGGCAGGCAAACCCGCGGCGGGTGATCGCACCCGCCCGGGAGACACGCCCACCCCGCCCACACCCCCCGCCGCCGCCGCTCCCAGCAGCCCCTCCCAAACCCTTCCCGTCGCGGCAGGCCGCAAGCTCGGAAACACGGGCGGAGGCTAGGAGGGGCTGCAGGGAAGGGGCCGCAGCATGTGGTCGCGACACCCGCGCGCACCCCCCTCCCCGGGCAACCCCCCAAAACCCCCCGCCCACGGCCGGCTTCCCGGGGAGGGAAGGGAGGAAGCGCTGGGAGGGGTGGGAGGCTCCCTCCGGCGGGGGCACTGAGAAGGGACTTTTGGGGCTTAGGGGGAGTCCCGCATCTCGAAAACCGGGACCCCCCCTCCCCGACCCATATAAGGGCCTTTGTTGGCACTACAATTGCCCTTGCGCTCTAACAAGAGACCCTTTGGGGATTTAGGGGTCCCACCAGCTCCAAACAGGACCCCCTACACGGCCTTGTAAGGGCCCTGCGGCACTCAATTTTTAATACTTGCTTTACATTAACCAATCAGATTTCAAATTCCAGAAATTGATTGGTTAATGTAAAGCAAGTATTTTAAAAAAATTGAAAACGATTATGGATTTCTGGCCCCAAACCTATATAAAACAATGCTGTTTAACACCCTTATCTGGGCGTTCTATAACACTTTAGCCACATCTAATCACACCTTAACACCTGGCTGTGATGGGATTGCGAATGGGATTTTCCAGGGAAATAATTGACAAGATTCTTGTTACAAGTCATTCTGAAGTTGAGAGATCCAGTCGGATGACTAGCGAAACGCTTTCAAGAACTAAAACTTCAAGATCCAGTTGATCTAATTGAATACACAGATATACTATTAAAGAGGAGCTTTCGTGGGGAAACTCAGATGCCATCGAGGAGTAGATGGCTGAAAAAGATCGAAGAGAAAGAAAGAAGAAAGAAGCGGCTGGCAACATCGGCTTCGAGGCCCGGCCACGGTGTTTGCCAGCAGGCTCAATGTCGGCCGCAGTAGTGAGTTCTTGCACTGGGCATCGGGAACATCTGAGTGGGTTTGGTCTGTCGCCAGCCGAAGAAAGAAGTCGCGTCGGATCAAGAACGCCGGCGCAACATCGGCCTCAGTGAGGTGTCGCCGGCGCCCGCCGGTTAGGGGGTACCCTGGACGGACGCGAAGGGGTTACCTCTGGGGGTGCGGTCTGGCCTGGCAGGCGGATGGATCGGTGTCGCGTGGCGGAAAGAGGAGAACTAAAGAAGAGAAGAAAAGAGAAGAAGACGTCGCCAAGGGGCTTATACGAGCGCACTGGTGTGTCCCGGTTTTTTCAGCTGGGGGAACCCCCCAAAGGCAAGCTGTCAGTGCCCACAAGGGCCCTGATAAGGGCCGGGGAGGGGGGGTTCCGTGGGTTCGAGCTGTGCGAGGGACCCTCCTAAGCCCACAAAGGCCTCTTCAGGGCCCCCGCTGGAGGGAGCCTCCACCCCCCCAGCGGCTCCCTCCCGTCCCCTCCCAGGAGCGCGGGGGGGGGGGCGGGGGGGCTTGGAGGGGTGCGGGGAGGCTGGGCGAGGGGGTGCGCGGCGGGTGGTCGCGACCACCTGCATGCGGCCCATTCACAGGTCAGCCCTCCTAGCCTCCGTTCCGAGATTTGCAGCGAACGGGAGGAACGGGGTGGGAGGGGCTGCTGGGAAGCGAAGTTGGGGGTAAGGGCGTGGCGGAGGGTGGTCGCCGCTGCCGCGCGCGGGGCCGTGTGGGGGCGGGGTGGGGCGTATGGCCCCGCCCCCTTAGGAACTGGCGTCGGGAGAAGGGATTTTAAGTCCCTTCGCGGCGATTACTATTACAGTAGCCCGGCGCGAAGGCGACCTTAAAATACCGCAGCACATAGCGGCCCGATAGGTATCGCGGAATAGCGCTCGCAGTTGATAAATACGGGCCGAGGATAGCAGCCTATTGTAACCGGCGCCGCCGACGGCCACGCGATCGTGCAGCGGGAATTTTTTGCGCTAACATCGTTTCTTTATAAAATATGCACCACGTGTCAATGGGAAATTTCCGTGGATTCAACTCGTAACTTTATGTATCACAGACCAGTAACTTTGTAACATTCCTTGGTTTGCAAGCAACTCATCCAGACTTGTTTATTAAATGACCAATGACACCTGCCATAACAACTTGGTCGCCAACGGAAGGAAGACAAGTTCCATAGCTTTTTACCGTTGGTCTCACAGGGACAAAACCCTTTCCCAACTCTACTTTATGCTTCCAACCAGGACTCTGTAAAACAGTTCCTTGTTTGTAGAAACACTTGAGAACTATACCAGCTTTTAGTAACCGGACCAACTGCACCTGCCATAACCCCACGTCCACTGGAAGAAAGTTCCATAAGCTATTTACGTATCACAGGTGACAATCCCTTTCCCAAACTCATTCATGTATCAATACCAGTAACTTGGTAAAATCCTGTGTTTGTAGAAGAAAACTCATCCAGCTTTTATTAAACTGGACCAATGAAACCTTGCAAGAACAAAACGTCCACTGGAGACAGATGCCAATACCTTTACCGTTCTCCAGTTGAAAAACCTTTCCCAACTCTAATTTATTGTATCAATACCAGGTAACTTGTAACATTCCTTGTTTGTAGGAAACTCTATTCAGAGAACTAACTTTATAATTAAACTGACCAAGAACTGGCCATAACACATCACTGAGGGAAGAAGACAGTCCATAGCCTTTACCTTCCTCACAGTGACAAACCCTTTTCCCAACTCTGACTTTATGTATCAATACCAGTAACTTGAAACATTCCTGTTTGTAGAAAACTCATCCAGCTTTTTATTAAACTGACCCAATGAACCTGCATAACAACGTCCACTGGAAGACAGTTCCATAGCTTTATCGTTCATAAGTGACAAAACCCTTTCCCAAACTCTACTTTATGTATCAATACCAGTAACTTGTAACATTTCCTGTTTGTAGAAACTCATCCAGCTTTTTATTAAACTGACAATGAACCTGGCCATAACAAGTCCACTGGAAGACAGTTCCATAGGCTTTTACCGTTCTCACAGTGACAATCCTTCCCAAACTCTACTTTATGTATCAATACCAGGTAACTGTAACATTCCTTGTTGTAAGAAAACTCATCCAGCTTTTTATTAAACTGACCAATGAACCTGCATAAACAAACGTCCACTGGGAAGACATGTTCCCATAGCTTTACCGTTCTCACAGTTTGAACAAACCCTTTCCCAACTCTACTTTATGTATCAATACCAAGTAAACTTGTAACATTCCTTGTTGTAGAAACTCATCCAGCTTTATATAAACTGACCATGAACCTGCCATAACAACATTCCACTGGAGAAGAGTTTCCATAGCTTTACCGTTCTAAGTGACAAAACCCTTTCCCAACTCTACTTATGTATCAATACCAGTAACTTGTAACATTCCTTGTTTGTAGAAACTCATTCCAGCTTTTATTAAAACTGACCAATGAACCTGCCATAACAACGTCCACTGGAAGACAGTTCATAGCTTTATCGTTCTCACAGTGACAAACCTTTCCCAACTCTATTTATGTATCAATACCAGTAACTTGTAACATTCCTTGTTTGTAGAACATCATCCAGCTTTTTATAACTACCAATGAAACCTGCCATAACAACGTCCACGGAAACAGTTCCAAGCTTTTACGTTCTCACAGTGACAAAACCCTTTCCCAAACTCTACTTTATGATCAATACCAGTAACTTGTAACATTCTTGTTTGTAAGAAACTCATCCAGCTTTTTATTTAAACTGACCAATGAACTGGCCATACAACGTCCACTGGAAGACAGTTCCATAGCTTTACGTTCTCACATGTGAAAAACCCTTTCCCAACTATTACTTTATGTATCAATACCAGTAACTTGAACATTCCTTGTTTGTAGAAACTCATCCAGCTTTTTATTAAACTGACCAATGAACCTGCCCATAACAACATCCACTGGAAGACAGTTCCATAGCTTTACCGTTCTCACAGTGACAAACCCTTTCCCAACTCTACTTTATGTATCAATACCAGTAAACTGTAACATTCCTTGTTTGTAGAAACTCATCCAGCTTTTTATTTAAACTGACCAATGAACCTGCCATAACAACGTCCACTGGAAGACAGTTCCATAGCTTTTACCGTTCTCACAGTGACAAAACCTTTCCAACTCTACTTTATGTATCAATACCAGTATTGTAAACATTCTTGTTTAGAGAAAACTAATCCAGCTTCTTATTAAAATGACCAATGAACCTGCCCATAACAACGTCCACTGGAAGACAGTTCCATAGCTTTACCGTTCTCACAGTGACCAAACCCTTTCCCAACTCTACTTTATGTATCAATACCATAACTTGTAACATTCCTTGTTTGTAGAAACCATCCAGCTTTTTATTAAACTGACCAATGAACCTTGCCATAACAACGTCCACTGGAAGACAGTTCCATAGCTTTACCGTTCTAACAGTGACAAACCCTTTCCCAACTCTACTTTATGTATCAATACCAGTAACTTGTAACATTCCTTGTTTGTCAGAAAACTCATCCAGCTTTCTTTTGAAACTATCCAATGAAAAACATGTGAAAAAACCCTTTCCGAAACTTGAAGACTACATTTCTTTTCTCAAGTCTCTATTAAGGATGTCCTTGTGTCCTCTTGACATGTTCTATGGGTGAACAATGCCACAGATAGTTTATTGTTATGGCCCGTTAATGTATTATACACAGTAATCAATCCCCACAAGCCTTTTCTCCACGACATAAATTGTAACTTTTAGTCTCTCTCCATATTAAAGATCCCCCAATCCCTTATTAATTTAGTGCCCTTCTCTCAACCCTTTCATTTCAAAGATGTCCTTTGTACACCAGGATTCCAAATTGCTCTGCATATCCAAATGAGGCCTACCAATGCTTTGTAAAGAGGAGAATTACATTTTCCTCAATTGAATCCATACCTATCTTTATACAAGACAATACCATGCTGGCTCGGCTGTGCCCGCTGGCACTGCTGCTACCTTTAAGTTTGTTATCCACCAAAACTTCCAAGATCCTTTCCAATAGGGATTCATTAACACAGAACCATTTATAGTTAAGCAGCACAAGGTTATTTGAAAACTTAATTGATCAACATTAATTCATCTGCCAAATAGCACCCATGTGACAATTCTATCTAGACCCCCTGCAACGTTGCACATCCTTGAAGTCGACAAAGTTTTTTGTCATCAGCAAGCACAGAAAGTATCTTATGTATTGGATATATGTCCTGATACTATTAATATATCTATAAATAAAAGGTAAACCTGCGTCCGTGAATTACTGTGTGTGGCTTTTCCTGCACATGTGGGAGAGAAGAGTGGGAGTGGTAGGCTCTCTGCGCATTGCCAGACTAATGTTTGTGTATGTACGCGAACGGAAGAAAGAAGATCCTAGTCATATACATGTGTCTAATTTGTATGTGATATAATGTATGTGATGTAATGTATCTTTATAATGTGTCTGATGTAATGTATGTGATATAAGTATGTGATATTAATGTATCCTTATAATTTGTGTCTGATATAAGTATGAGATATAATGTATCTTATATAAGGTGTCTGATATAAGTATGTGATATAATGTATCCTATATAATTTGTCTAATAATGTATGTGACTATAATAATCTTATATAATGTATGGGAAGATAAGTTTGATAAGGTGTATATATAATCATGTTGATTACTAATGTATCTTATATAAATGTGTATGATATAATGTATGTGATATAATGTATCTTATATAAGATGTCTAATAAATGTGTGATATATGTATCTTATAGAAGTGGTTGAATAAATGTATCTTATATAATGTGTCTGATATAATGTATGTGATATAATATATGTGATATAATGTATCTTATATAATGTCTGATATAATGTATGTGATAATGTATCCTATATAATGTGTCTAATATAATGTATGTGATAAATGATCCTATATTGGGCTATATAATGTATGTGATATAATGTATCCTATATAAGTGCTAATTAATGTATGTGATATAATGTATCTTATATAATGTATGTGATATAATGTGTGTGAATTATAATAGTGTGTGTGATATAATGTGTGTGATATAATGTAAGTGATATAATGTGTGATATAATGTGTGTGATATAATGTGTGATATAATGTATGTGATATGTGTCTGATATAAGGTGTGTTATATTAATGTGTGTGTGATATAATGTATGTGATATAATGTGTGTGTAATAATGTTGATCTTATGTATGTGATATTATAATTGTATGTGATATAATGTGTTGATAATTGTGTGTGATATATGATGTATCTGATATAATGTATGTGATGATAATGTATCTTAATAATGTATGCTATATAATGTAGGTTGATATAATGTATGTGATATAATGGTGTTGATATAATGTATGTTGATATAATGTATGTGATATAATGTGTGTGATATAATGTATGTGATATAATGTATGTGATATAATGTATGTGATATAATGTATGTGATATAATGTGTGTGATATAATGTATGTGATATAATGTATCTTATATAATGTGTGTGATATAACGTATGTGATTTAATGTGTGTGATATAATGTATGTGATATAATGTATGTGATATAATGTGTGTGATATAATGATGTGATATAATGTATGTGATATAATGTGTGTATATAATGTGTAGGTTATAATGTATGTGGTGTGATAAAAATGTCTTATATATGTATGTGATATAATGTGTGTGATATAATGTATGTGATATAATGTATGTGATATAATGTATGTGATAATAATGTGTGTAATATAATGTGTTTGGTATAATGTATGTGATAAAATGTATCTTATATAATGTATGTGATATAATGGATTATGTGATATTAATGTATGTGATATAATGTATGTGATATAATTGTATTGATATAATGTATGTGATATAATGTGTGTGATATAATGTATGTGATAATGTATGATATAATGTATGTGATATAATGTGTGTGATATAACGTGTTATGTGTATATAATGTATGTGATATAATGTATTGTGTGATATAATGTATGTGATATAATGTGATGTGATATAATGGATGTGATATAATGGTGTTGTTGTGATATAATGTGTGTGATATAATGTATGTGATATAATGGTGATTATAATGTATGTGATATAATGTGTGTGATATAATGTGTGATATAATGTATGTGATATGTGTCTGATATAATGTGTCTGATATAATGTGTGTTATATAAATGTGTGTGTGATATAATGTATGTGATAAAATGTGTGTATGTGATATAATGTAGTGTGATATAATGTGTGTGATATAATGTATGTGATATAATGTATGTGATATAATGTATGTGATATAATGTGTGTGATATAATGTGTGTGATATAATGTGTGTGATATAATGTGTGTATATAATGTGTGTGTGATTAAGGATTGTATAAAAATGTGGTGATATAATGTGTTTGTGATATAATGTGTGTGTGATTATAATGTGTCTGATATAATGTATGTGTATAATGTATGTGATATAATGTGTGTGATATAATGTATGTGATATAATGGTGTGTGATATAATGTGGTGATATAATGGGTTGTGTGTGATATTATGTGTGATATAAGTGTAGTGTGATATATGTAGTGATAAAGTGTGATAAATGTAGTTATTAAAATGTGTATGTGACTATATGTGTTGATATAATGTTGTGTGATATATGTATGTGATATAATGTGTGTGATATAATGTGATGTGATATAATGTGTGTGATATAATGTGTGTGATATAATGTGTGAGTGATATATGTGTGTGATTATTAATGTATGTGATGATAATGTATGTGATATAATGTATGTGATATAATGTATGTGATATAATGTGGTGATATAAATGTGTGTGATATAATGTTTATGTGATATAATGTGATGTGTGATATAATGATGTGATATAATGTATGTGTGTGTGATATAATGTGTGTGAATATAATGTGTGTGATATAATGTGTGTGATATAATGTGTGTATATAATGTGTGTAGAAATGTGTGTGATATAATTGTGTGATAATGTGTGTGATATAATGTGTGTGTGATATAATGTGTGTTGATATAATGTAGTGATATAATGTTGTGATATAATGTGTGTGATTAATTGTATGTGATATAATGTGTGTGATATAATGTGTGTGATATAATGTGTGTGATATAATGTGTGTGTGATATAATGTATGTGATAAAATGTGTGTGATATAATGTATGTGATATAATGTTATGTGTGGATATAATGTGTGTGATATATAATGTGTGTGTGATATAATGTATGTGATATAATGTTGTGATATATATGGTGTGATATGTATGTGATATAATGTGTGTGATATGTGATATAATGTGTGTGATATAATGTGGCTTGGTGGATTATAATGTTGTGATATAATGTGTGTGATATAATGTGTGTGTGATATAAATGTGTAGGTGTGTATATAAGTGTATGGTGATATAATGTGTGTGATATAATGTGTGTGATATAATGGTGTGTGATATAATGTTGTGTGTGATATATGTGTGTGATATAATGTGATGTGATATATGTATGTGATATAATGTATGTGATATAATGTATGTGATATAATTGTGTTTGTGTATTTGGTTTGTATGTGATATAATGTGTGTGATATAATGTGTGTGTGATATAATGGTGTGATATAATGTATGTGATATAATGTATGTGATATAATGTGTGTGATATAATGTATGTGATATAATGTGTGTGATATAATGTGTGTGATATAAATGTGTGTGATATAATGTGTGTTATATAATGTGTGTGTGATATAATGTATGTGATTAATGTATGTGATATAATGTGTGTGATATAATGTGTGTGTGATATAATGTGTGTGATATAATGTATGTGATATAATGTATGTGATATAATGTGTGTGATATAATGTGTGTTATATAATGTGTGTGTGATAAAATGTGTTTGATATAATGTGGTGTTATATAATGTGTTGTGTGTTGATATAAATGTATGTGATAAATGTGTGTGATATAATGTATGTGATATAATGTATGTGATATAATGTGTGTGATATAATGTGTGTGATATAAATGTATTGTGTATAAATGTGTGTGATATAATGTGTGTATTATTGTATGTGATATAATGTGTGTGATATAATGTATGTGATATAATGTGTGTGATATAATGTGTGTGATATAATGTGTGTGTGATATAATGTATGTGATATAATGTGTGTGTGATATAATGTATGTGATATAATGTGTGTGTGATATAATGTGTGTGATATAATGTGTGTGATATAATGTATGTGATATAATGTGTGTGATATAATGTATGTGATATAATGTGTGTGATATAATGTGTTTGTGTGATATAATGTGTGTGATATAATGTATGTGGTATAATGTATGTGATATAATGTGTGTGTGATATAATGTGTGTGTGTGATATAATGTTGTGTTATATAATGTATATGATATAATGTATGTGATATAATGTATGTGATATAATGTAATGTGATATCATGTATGTGTTTGATATAATGTATGTGACATAATGTGTGTGATATAATGTGTGTGATATAATGTATGTGATATAATGTGTGTGATATAATGTATGTGATATAATGTGGTGATATAATGTGTGTGATATAATGTGTGCGTGATATAATGTGTGTGATATTAATGTATGTGATATAATGTATGTGTGTATAATGTATGTGATATAATGTATGTGATATAATGTGTGTGATATAATGTGTGTGTGATATAATGTGTGTGATATAATGTATGTGATATATGTATGTGATTAATAGTATGTGTTATAATTGTGTGTGATATAATGTATGTGATATAATGTGTGTGATATAATGTGTGTGATATAATGTGTGTGATATAATGTGTGTGTATATAATGTGTGTGTGATATAATGTATGTGATATAATGTATGTGATATAATGTGTGTGATGATATAATGTATGTGATATAATGTGTGTGATATAATGTATGATATAATGTGTGTGATATATGTGTGTGATATAATGTGTGTGATATAAATGTGTGTATATAATGTGTTGTGTGATATAATGTGAGTGTGTATAATTGTATGTGATATAATGTATGTGATATAATGTATGTGATATAATGTTGTGATATAATGTTGTGTGATTATAATGTGTGTGATATAATGTGTGTGTGATGTGATATATGTGTGTATATAAGTGTGTGTGATATAATGTATGTGAATAATGTGTGTGATATAATGTAGTGATTATAATGTGTGATATAATGTTATGGTGTGATATAATGTGTGTGTGTAATGTGTGTGATATAATGTATGTGATATAATGTGTGGTGATATAATTGTGTTGTGATATAAGTTGTGAATTATAATGTGTGTGATATAATGTATGTGATATATGTGTGGTATTGTGATTATAATGTTTGTGTGATATAATGTTGTGATTATAATGTAGTGATATAATGGTGTATATATAATGTGTGGTGATATAATTGGTGTGTGATATAATGTGGGTTGTGTGATATAATGTGTGTGAATAATGTGGTGTTGTGATATAATGTGTGATATAATGTAGGGATCTAATGTGTGTGATATAATGTATGTGATATCATGGTGATATAATGTATGTGATATAATGATGTGTGATTGATTATAATGTATTGTGGTATAATGTATGTGATATTAATGTATGACGTGTGATATAAATGATGTGATATAAGTTGTGTGTTGATATAATGGGTGTATATATAATTGTGTTGATATAATGTAGTGATATAATGTATGTGATATAATAGTTATGTGATATAATGTATGTGATATAATGTATGTGATATAATGTATGTGATATAATGTGTGTGATATAATGTATGTGATATAATGTGTGTGATATAATGTATGTGATATCATGTATGTGATATAATGTATGTGATATAATGTATGTGATATAATGTATGTGATATAATGTGTGTGATATAATGTATGTGCAGTGAGTTGCCTGGCATCGGCGACTCGAGTGGGGTTGGTGTCGCCAGCCCGAAGACGTCGGTCGGATCAAGACGCCGGCAACATCGGCCTCGTTGAGGTCGCCGGGGCCCGCCGGGGGTACCCCTGCGGGCAGCAGGGGTACTCTCGGGGGTCGGCGGCCTCGGCGGAGCTGGGTGTCGACGGGAATTGAAAAAGGAAGACGTCGCGCCAGGGCGCTTATAAGAGCCGCACTGGGGTCCCGGTTTCAGCTGCGGGACCCCCGCCAAAGGCAATTGTCAGTGCCACAAGGGCCCTTATAAGGGCCGGGGAGGGGGGGTCCCGGTTCGAGCTGCGGGGACCCCCTAAGCCCAAAAGGCCCTTCTCAGGGCCCCGCTGGAGGGACCTCCACCCCCCCCAGCGGCTCCCTCCCGTCCCCTCCCAGGAGCGGCCGGGGCGGGGGCTTGGAGGGTGTTGCCGGGGAGGGGGTGCGCGGCGGTGGTCGCGACCACCTGCTGCGGCCCCTTCCCGGCAGCCCCTCCTAGCCTCCCGTTCCGAGATTGCCGCGAACGGGGAACGGGTTGGGAGGGGCTGCTGGGAAGCGGCGGCGTGTGGTCGCCGCGCTGCCCCGCGGGGTGTGGGGCGGGGTGGGCGTATGCCCCGCCCCCTTAGAGACTGGCGTCGGGAAGGGATTTTAGTCCCTTCGCGGCGATACTAACGTAGTATCGCCGCGAAGGGACTTAAAATTACCGCAGCACATCGCGGCCGCGATAGGTATCGCTGGAATAGCGCTCGCCGTTATAAATACGGCGATTTAGCGGCTATTCCGCGGCCGCGATGTGGCAGCGGGGAGGGAATTTTTTGCGCTAACATCGTTTCTTTATAAATATGCCCCCAAGTGTCAATGGGAAATTTCCCTGGATCAACTCTACTTTATGTATCAATACCAGTACTTGAACAATTCCTTGTTTGCAGAAAACTCATCCAGCTTTTTATTAAACTGACCAATGAACCTGCCATAACAACGTCCACTGGAAGACAGTCCATAGCTTTTACCGTTCTCACAGTGACAAACCCTTTCCCAACTCTACTTTAGTATCAATACCAGACTTGTAACATTCCTTGTTTGTAGAGAAACTCATCCAGCTTTTTATTAAACTGACCAATGAACTGCCATAACAACGTCCACTGGAAGACAGTTCCAAGTTTTACCGTTCTACAGTGACAATCCCTTCCCAACTCTACTTCATGTATCAAACCCTTAACTTGTACATTCCTTGTTTGTAGAAACTCATCCAGCTTTATTAAAACTGACCAATGAACCTGCCATAACAACGTCCACTGGAAGACAGTTCCATAGCTTTACCGTTCTCACAGTGATGAAAACCTTTCCCAACTCTCTTTATGTATCAATACCAGTAACTTGTAACATTCCTGTTTGTAGAAACTCATCCAGCTTTATATTAAACTGACCAATGAACCTGCCATAACAAAATCCACGGAAGACAGTTCCATAGCTTTTAACGTTCTCACAGTGACAAAACCCTTTCCCAACTCTTACTTTATGGATCAATACCAGTAACTTGTAACATTCCTTGTTTGTAGAAACTCATCCAGCTTTTTATTAAACTGACCAATGAACCTGCCATAACAACGTCCACTGGAAGACAGTTCCATAGCTTATAGTTCCTCACAGTGACAAACCCTTTCCCAACTCTACTTTATGTATCAATACCAGTAACTTGTAACATTCCTTGTTTGTAGAACATCATCAGCTTTTTATTAAACTGACCAATGAAACTGCCATAACAACGTCCACTGGAAGACAGTCATAGCTTTTACCGTTCTCACAGTGACAATCCTTCCCAACTCTACTTTATGTATCAATACCAGTAAATTGTAACATTCCTTGTTTGTTAGAAACTCATCCAGCTTTTTATTAAACTGACCAATGAACCTGCCATACAACGTCCACTGGAAGACAGTTCCCATAGCTTACCGTTCTCACAGTGAAAAACCCTTTCCCAACTCTACTTTATGTATCAATACCAGTAAACTTGTAACATTCCTTGGTTGTAGAAACTCATCCAGCTTTATATTAACTGACCAATGAACCTGCCATAACAACATCCACTGGAAGACGAGTTCCATAGCTTTACCGTTCTCACAGTGACAAAACCCTTTCCCAACTCTACTTTATGTATCAATACCAGTAACTTGTAACATTTCTTGTTTGTAGAAAATCACCAGCTTTATTAAACTGACCAATGAACCTGCATAACAACGTCCACTGGAAGACAGTTCATAGCTTTATCGTTCTCACACGTGACAAACCCTTTCCCAACTCTACTTTATGTATCAATACCAGTAACTTGTAACATTCCTTGTTTGTAGAAACCATCCACGCTTTTTATTAAACTGACCAATGAACCTGCCATATACAACGTCCACTGGAAGACAGTTTCCATAGCTTACCGTTCTCACAGTGACAAACCCTTTCCAACTCTACTTTATGTATCAATACCAGTAACTTGTAACATTCCTTGTTTGTAGAAAACTCATCCAGCTTTTATTTAAACGGACCAATGAACCTGCCATACAACGTCCACTGGAAGACAGTTCCATAGCTTTACCGTTCTCACAGTGAAAACCCTTTCCCAACTCTACTTTATGTGATCAATACCAGTAACTTGTAACATTCCTTGTTGTAGAAACTCATCCAGCTTTATATTAAACTGACCAATGAACCTGCCATAACAACATCCACGGAAGACAGTTCCATAGCTTTACCGTTTCACAGTGACAAACCCTTTCCCAACCTACTTTATGTATCAATACCAGTAACTTGTAACATTCCTTGTTTGTAGAAACTCATCCAGCTTTTTATTAAATGACCAATGAACCTGCCATAACAACGTCCACTGGAAGAAAGTTCCATAGCTTTACCGTTCTCACATGACAAACCCTTTCCCACTCACTTTATGTATCAATACCAGGAGTACTTGTAACATTCCTTGTTTGCAGAAAAACTAATCCAGCTCTTATTAAAATGACCAATGAACCCTGCATAACAAAGTCCACTGGAAGACAGTTCCATAGCTTTACCGTTCTCACGTGACCAAACCCTTTCCCCAACTCTACTTTATGTATCAATACCAGTAACTTGTAACATTCCTTGTTTGTAGAAACTCATCCAGCTTTTATTAAACTGACACAATGAACCTGCCATAACAACGTCCACTGGAAGACAGTTCCATAGCTTACCGTTCTCACAGTGACAAAACCCTTTCCCAACTCTACTTTATGTATCAATACCAGTAACTTGTAACATTCCTTGTTTGCAGAAAACTCATCCAGCTTTCTTTTGAAACTATCCAATGAAAAACATGTGAAAAACCCTTTCCAAACTTGAAAGACTACATTTCTTTTCCTCAAGTCTTAAGGGATGTCCTTGTGTCCTCTGACATGTTCTTATTGGTGAACAATGCCCCAGATAGTTTATTGTATGGCCCGTTATGTATTTATACACAGTAATCATATCCCCACACAAGCGCCTTTTCTCCACCGTACATAATTGTAACTTTTCTAGTCTCTCTCCATATTCAAGCTCCCCCAATCCCTTATTAATTTAGTTGCCCTTCTCTCAACCCTTTCCATTTCAAAGATGTCCTTTTTGTACACAGGATTCCAATATTGCTTGCATATTCCAAATGAGGCCTGACCAATGCTTTGTAAAGAGGGAGAATTACATTTTCCTCCTTGAATCCATACCTCTTCTTTATACAAGACAATACCATGCTGGCTCTGGCTGTTGCCGCCTGGCACTGCTTGCTACCTTTAAGTTTGTTATCCACCAAAACTCCAGATCCCTTTCCAATAGGGATTCACTAACACAGAACCATTTATAGTATAAGCAGCACAAGGATTTGAAAACTTAACATTGATCAACATTAATTCATCTGCCAAATAGCAGCCAATGTGACAATCTATCTAGATCCCACCTGCAACGATTGCACATCCTTGAAGGTCGACAAAGTTTTTTGTCATCAGCAAGCACAGAAAGTATCTAAGTATGTGATATATGTCTGATTAATATATTTTATAATAAAAGGCTAAACTGCGTCGTGAATCCGTGTGTGGCTTTTCCTGCACATGTGGAGAGAAGAGTGGGAGTGGCTGGCTCCTCTGCGCATGCCAGACTAATGTGTGTATGTACGCGAACGAGAAAGAGATCCTAGTCCTATATAATGGTCTAAATATGTATGTGTATAATGTATGTGATGTATGTATCTTTTAATGGTCTGATGTAATGTAGTGATATATAAGTATGTGATATAATGTATCCTATATAATGTGTCGATATAAGTATGAGATAAATGTACTTATATAATGTCTGATATAATGTATGTGTATAATGTATCCTATATAAGTCTATATATGTAGTGATATAATGTATTTATATAATGTAGTGATCTATAATGATTGAATAAGGTGTCTATAAATCATGTGATATAATGTATCTTATAATGTTCTGATATCATGTATGTGATATAATGTATCTTATATAAGATGTCTAATGATAATGTAGTGATATAATGTATCTTATAATGTGTCTGATATAATGTATTTATATAATGTGTCTGATATAATGTATGTGATATAATATATGTGATAGTAAGTATTTATTATAATGTTGTCTTATAAGTATGTGATATAATGTATCCATAAATGTGTCATATAATGTAGTGTGATATAATGGATCTATATAATGTTCTAATAAATGTATGTGATATAATGTATCTATATAAGTATATATAATGTGTGCTATAATGTATTTAATAAGTATGTGATAAATGTTGTGATCTAATGTGTGTGATATAATGTGTGTGATATAGTAGTGATATAATGTGTGATATAATGTGTGTGATATAATGTGTGATATAATGTATGTGATAGTGTCTGATAAATGGGTGTTATATAATGTGTGTGTGATATAATGTATGTGATATAATGTGTGTGTGATATAATGTAGATATAATGTATGTGATATAATGTATGTTGATATAATGTGTGTGATATAATGTGTGTGTGATATGATGTATCTGATATAATGTATGTGATATAATGTATCTTATATAATTATGCGATATAATGTATGTGATATAATGTATGTGATATAATGTGTGTGATATAATGTATGTGATATAATGTATGTGATATAATGTGTGTGATATAATGTATGTGATATAATGTATGTGATATAATGTATGTGATATAATGTATGTGATATATTGTGTGTGATATAATGTATGTGATATAATGTATCTTATATAATGTGTGTGATATAACGTATGTGATTTTAATGTGTGGGATAATGTATGATATAATGTATTGTATAATGTGTGTGATATAATGATTGTGTATAATGTATGTGATATAATGTGTGTAATATAAGTGTTCTGTATAATGATTGTAAATGTATTTATATATGTATGTGATATAATGTGTGTGATATAATGTATGTGATATAATGTATGTGATATAATGTATGTGATATATATTGTGTGTAATATAATGTGTTTGGTATAATGTATGTGATAAAATGTATCTTATATATGTATGTGATATAATGTGTGTGATATAATGTATGTGATATAATGTATGTGATATAATGTATCTTAATAATGTATGTGATATAATGTGTGTGATATAATGTATGGTGATATAATGTATGTGATATAATGTATGTGATATAATGTGTGTGATATAATGTATGTGATATAAGTTGTGATTATAATGTGTGTGTGATATAATGTATGTGATATAATGTATGTGATATAATGTATGTGATATAATGTGTGTTGTGTGATATAATGTAGTGTGATATAATGTGTGTGATATAATGTATGTGATATAATGTATGTGATATAATGTGTGTGATATAATGTGTGAGATAATGTATGTGTATTGTGTCTGATATAATGTGTCTGATATAATGTGTGTTATATAATGGTGTGTGATATAATGTATGTGATAAAATGTGTGTGATATAATGTATGTGATATAAGTGTGTGATATAATGTATGTGATATAATGTATGTGATATAATGTATGTGATATAATGGGGTGATATAATGTGTGATATAATGTGTGTGATATAATGTGTGATATATAAGTGTGTGTGATATAATGTAGGTGATAAAATGTGTGTGATATAATGTGTGTGATATAATGTGTGTGATATAATGTGTCTGATATAATGTATGTGATATAATGTATGTGATATAATGTGTGTGATATAATGTATGTGATATAATGTGTGTGATATAATGTGTGTGATATAATGTGTGTGATAAATGTGTGTGATATAATGTGTGTGTGATAATGTTATGTGATGAAATGTGTGTGTGATTAATGTATGTGATATAATGTATGTGACATAATGTGTGTGATATAATGTGTGTGATATAATGTATGTGATATAATGTATGTGATATAATGTATGTGATATAATGTGTGTGATATAATGTGTGTGATATAATGTGTGCGTGATATAATGTGTGTTGATATAATGTATGTGATATAATGTATGTGATATAATGTATGTGATATAATGTATGTGATATAATGTGTGTGATATAATGTGTGTGGTGAATAAGTGTGTGATATAATGTATGTGATATAATGTATGTGATATAATGTGTGTGATATAATGTATGTGATATAATGTGTGTGATATAATGTGTGTGATATAATGTGTGTGATATAATGTGTGTTATATAATGGGTGTGTGATAAATGTATTTGATATAATGTGTGTGATATAATGTGTGTGTATAATGTGTGTGTGTGATTAGTGTGTGATATAATGTATGTGATATAATTGTATTGATATAATGTGTGTGATATAATGTATGTGATATAATGTGTGTGATATAATGTGTGTGATATAATGTGTGTTATATAATGTGTGTGTGATATAATATATGTGATAAAATGTTTGTGTGATATAATGTATGTGATATAATGTATGTGATATAATGTGTGTGATATAATGTGTGTGATATAATGTATTGATATATGTGTGTGATATAATGTGTGTGATATAATGTATGTGTATAATGTGTGTGATATAATGTGTGTGTGATATAATGTGTGTGATATAATGTGTGTGATATAAATGTGTGTGTGTGATATAATGGTGTGTGATATAATGTGTGTGATATAATGTATGTGATATAATGTGTGTGATATAATGTGTGTGATATAATGTGTGCGTGATATGAATGTGTTGATATAATGTATGTGATATA
Source organism: Hymenochirus boettgeri (assembly GCA_019447015.1). Taxonomy (NCBI): domain Eukaryota; kingdom Metazoa; phylum Chordata; class Amphibia; order Anura; family Pipidae; genus Hymenochirus; species Hymenochirus boettgeri. The sequence continues at coordinate 71,086 of JAACNH010000878.1, read as the reverse complement.
ATGTATGTGATATAATGTATGTGATATAATGTATGTGTATAATGTATGTGATATAATGTGTGTGATATAATGTGTGTGTGATATAATGTGTGTGATATAATGTATGTGATATAATGTATGTGATATAATGTGGTGATATAATGTATGTGATATAATGTGTGTGATATAATGTGTGTGATATAAATGTGTGTGATATAATGTGTGTTATATAATGTGTGTGTGTGATTAATGTATGTGATATAATGTATGTGATATAATGTGTGTGATATAATGTGTGTGATATAATGTGTGTGATATAATGTATGTGATATAATGTATGTGATATAATGTGTGTGATATAATGTATGTGATATAATGTGTGTGATAAGTGTGTGATATAATGTGTGTAATATGGGTGTTGATATAGTATGTGATAAATATGTGTGGGATATAATGTAGTGATATAATGTATGTGATATAATGTGTGTGATATAATGTGTGTGTGATATAATGTGTGTGTGATATAATGTGTGTGTGATATAATGTGTGTGATATAATGTATGTGATATAATGTGTGTGATATAATGTGATGTGATATAATGTGTGTGATATAATGTGGGTGATATAATGTATGTGTGATAATGTATGTGATAATGTGTGTGATATAATGTGTGGTGATATAATGTGTGTGTGTGATATAATGTGTGTGTGAATAATGTGTGTGTGATATAATGTGTGTGATATAATTGTATGTGATAATGTGTGTGATATAATGTATGTGATATAATGTGTGTGATATAATGTGTGTGATATAATGTGTGTGATATAATGTATGTGGTATAATGTATGTGATATAATGTGTGTGATATAATGTTGTGGTGATATAATGTGTGTTATATAATGGATTATGATATAATGGTATGTGATATAATGTATGTGATATAATGTATGTGATATCATGTATGTGATATAATGTATGTGACTAATGTGTGTGATATAATGTGTGTGATATAATGTATGTGATATAATGTGTGTGATATAATGTATGTGATATAATGTGTGTGATATAAGTGTGTGATATTGGTATAATGGTGCTGTGATTAATGTGTGTGATATAATGTATGTGATATAATGTATGTATAATGTATGTGATTAATGTAGTGATAAATGTGTGTGATATAATGTGTTATTTGGTTGTGATATAATGTGTGTGATATAATGTTGTGATATAATGTATGTGGATATAATGGTATGTGATATAATGTAGTGTGATATAAGGTATGTGATATAATGTGTGTGATATAATGTGTGATAATGTGGTGAATAGTGTGTGATATAATGGTGGTGGTATATAATGTGTTGTGATATAATGTAGTGATATAATGTTGTGATATAATGTGTGTGATATAATGTATGTGATATAATGTGTGTGATATAATTGTATGTGATATAATGTGTGTGAGTATAATGTTGTGTATGTGATTATAATGTGTGTGATATAATGTGTGTGTGATATAATGTATATTTGTGATATAATGTGTGTTATATAATGTGTGTGTGATATAATGTATGTGATATAATGTGTGTGATATAATGTATGTGATATAATGTGTGTGATATAATGTGTGTGATATAATGTGTGTGATATAATGTGTGTATATAATGTGTGTGTGATATAATGTATGTGATAAAATGTGTGTGATATAATGTATGTGATATAATGTAGGTGATAAAATGTGTGTGATATAATGTGTGTGATATCATGGTATGTGATATAATGTGTGTGATATAAGTGTGTGTGTGATATAATGTATGTGATTATAATGTGTGTGATATAATGTAATGTGATTAATAATGTGGTGTGATATAATGTGTGTGATATAATGTGTGTGATATTAATGTAGTGATATAAGTGTGTGTATAATGTGTGTGATATAATGTGTGTGATATAATGGGTGTGATATAATGTGTGTGATATAATGTGTGTGTGATATAAATGTGTGTGATATAATGATGTGATATAAGTGTGTGATGTATAATGTAGTGTGATATAATGTGTGTGATATAATGTGTGGGATATAATGATGTGTGATATAATGTATGTGAGTATAATGGTATGTGATATTAATGTGTGTGATATTAATGTGTGTGATATAATGTGTGTGTGATAATAATGGTATGTGATAATGTATATGATATAATGTATGTGATATAATGTATGTGATATATTATGTATGTGATATAATGTATGTGATATATGTAGTGATATACATATGTGATATAATGTATTTGATATAATGTATGTGATATAATGTATGTGATATAATGTATGTGATATAATGTATGTGATATAATGTATGTGATATAACATATGTGATATAATGTATGTGATATAATGTATGTGATATAATGTATGTGATATAATGTGTGTGATATAATGTATGTGATATAATGTATGTGATATAATGTAGGATCTCTTAGGTCCTGGCTCTATATTTGTATCTCAGTAAGTACCTGGATTTCCCCTGTGTGGATGTGGCCATGATTTTCTGGCAGGGACAAAGTGAATTGACTTTTCCCCTGGGTGGGGGGTTGGGTGGTCTCTGGTCGTACTGATGATGTTCTGAGATAACTAGATGGATATATATATATATATATATATTCCCTGATACAAACATGAACAAACAAACACTGTTTATTCAGGCATCCAGGGATGTAGCTCTTTGTTAGTGGGTGAAAACATCCTGTCCGTAGCCCCCACACCCACCCAGAAACAGAGAAATAAAGGAGACCCATCCCATAAGCAGTTACATCCCAGAACGTCCAAAAATGTATTTACACAAACACAGGAGCAGATGACGGGAGTGTGGGGTACTCCACCTGTCTCATCCATGTCATTACAGGACAGGAGGTGACCACAATGCACTGGGCTCACTCCCACAGTCCCAGAGGATCAGACACAAACACTAGGACACAATATTGAGTTTTCTGTTAGGATGCTCATTGTGGCGAGAAATAGAAAATGAAAGGCGCAGCTCTCTCCGAGATGTCTACTTGTTGCCATAAACACAACTCTGCAGACCCGCACACACAAGATGTGCACACAATACTCACTATAGAGGTTCTGTGTTACACACATTGGTTAAAGGGAAACTTAACACTTTTCTCAGTGACCCTACACAATATTATTAATAATAAAACCATGGGATGTAAGTAAAAATAATTCAGAATTGAAAGGCTAATGGAGGATGATGGGAATTTGGACCCTTCCTCGGGTGTTTAGGACGGTCACTATTTCAGTTACAGCAAAACTGCACACAGCAGAAGAGTTTATGATAATAAGGCACTTGATTGACGGCTGAGATATAAAATGTTTCTAAAGAAATAGGCGACAGATCTAAAAAAAAAAGGTTTACAGTATAGATGCCCTTTAATAGAAGTGAGGATGGATACATACAATATATTAAGGTAGTGATAGGGAGCTGCAGCCTTGTCAGGTTCTCCTTGGGGTAGAATTTTTTTCTGAATTTAGCAGGTTGTATCTTAGGGACCAGAAGGTATATTAAAGCAAGTGATACACTGTTTGATCAGCTATACATAAGCAACACACTACTGCTCCTTTAATGGTTATATATGAAAGGTGAATCGTTTTATGGTTTAATTTCTCATTTTTGTATCTGAAGATCCAACTCAATGTCCAATACAATTCCCAATGCTACATCGCAATGTTCCATGAAATCCTGTCCTTTTCTATAGATAAATAATATCCATTCAATAACCTTCCTATCCCAAATATTACAAATAATAATTTAATTTACCTATAGCATAGTGAGATGCTGTTTACAGACCAAGCTCCTTTTTTATTATTATTATTGATTTATATTATACCTCCTTTATTCCCTTTATTAATTTTACGAAGGAAATAATGTTTTTTCTTTCCACCCTTTTAAAGGGGTAAACTCTGTGGTTTAATTTTAGAGCTCTTTTCTATTTTAAGTTCTATTTAATTAGAGAACAATACGAGGCCCCTGGTTCCAGGAAATATTCAACTTCTATCCAAACATCCAGTTCATGTATATTCTCAAACAGGACGTTTGTTTGTTTGGGAGACCCAAATCATATAGACGGACATGTCATTCCTACCATACAGATAACAGACTACGTCCAGATAGACTCATGGATCTATTTTTGAAAACAAAACAATGTAAAGATGGGTGACGTGGATGAAAATGTAGGTTATTAAGATGTTCAGTTCACAAAATATAGAATAATTGGGAGACATAACTCCTAATTCCATGGACAGTTAAATGGAATGTTCATCCCTTACAGGGACTCCCAACGCCCCATATTCACAATACCTACTGCTCTTCAGGACGTTGCAGAAGGGAAATCTTGGTTTTCGCCATCTCCCATTTTCACGTCTCTTCTACGTGCGAGCTTATTACAAGCTCGCGCAGCCACAGAGGGGATGACTAGGAAAGCAGCCGTAAGTCATGATCATGGCCTTCAGTGACAGCTGCTACCTGGAAGAAGAGAATCAAAGTTGGCTAGTTTAAAGACAAAGCTTTCTTCTGCAAAATCCCAGAGAGTATTGTGAACTTACAGGCTCATTTACCCAGAGCCGCTCTCGCTCTGGGAAACTGCTGCTTTCGCTAGTTTTAGCCCTGAAGTTTAACGCCAGCCAATAGATGGTGTTAAAATCCAGTGCAAACGCGATATTGAATCGCGAGCATCGGATGCACGGGTGATTTTTACGTAACCTGTGCATCCAACGCTAATAGGGAGATAAAGTCGTGCAAACCAGTAGTGAACTTAAACTCCATATATTTGCCCAGCCAGTCTGGGTAAATCTTCCCCTTAGGTGAGCATGCCCTTTAAAGGAAAACTCCAGTGAATTCATCCCTTTATATCTATAGTCATTCTTCAGTCTAAGCTAAGCAATGATCTGCCGATCACTGCCAAAAAGAAATTAAAGAGGAACAGTTGTCTCCTCACCATTGAACAGTTTAAAGAAGCCTAGGGTGATGTCTCTAGCTTTGAATATAGCTTTGAAGTTACAGGCATGTAAAGTTACACTTCCTGGTCTGCAATATCTCTCTGAGTCTCTGTGACAGGCACATGATGAGCTGTGTAAAAATACCCTACCCCCCAAAAATACATTTTATAAAGTTAGTATTAGACCTGCAACCATTCTCTGTGCTTTCCTCTACATATGGACACCTTAGTGAGAAAATCTATTTTATTTTCAGGCTTGTGGCTAGCTTTAAAAAAAAGTTTGAGGAGGGGCTAATGATGCAGCTGATGATGCTGTGTCCCAGAAGTAGGATGTAAGTGAGCATGCTTAAACCACAGATGAGATGGCAGAGCAATGGCTCTGGAGATACCAACAACACCCCCTTATACTTCTGTAACTCTGAAGATTCTGCTGGAAGGATGATCCTGGATTCATTTTAAAGTTAGGAGTGTATGGAAAAAATTGGACAAAGTTAATATCAATAAAGCCCCAGGACCGGATGGATTGCATCCTCGGATCTTAAGAGAGCTTAGTCCAGTTTTATCTAGACCACTGTTTCTCATCTTTTCAGATTCGCTTTGGTCTGGGGATGTGCCGCTGGATTGGAAAAAAGCCAATGTAATACCAATATTCAAAAAAGGTAGTCGTTCACAGCCTGGAAACTATAGACCTGTAAGCCTAACATCAGTGGTAGGGAAGGTGATGGAAACTTTGTTAAGGGATCATATCCTTGACTTTGTCTCCAGAGATCATCTTATTAGTAGTAGTCAGCATGGATTTATGAGAAATAGATCATGCCAGACAAATTTAATTGGTTTTTATGAAGAAGTGAGTAAGAAGCTAGATTCAGGCACAGCTGTGGATGTGGTATATTTGGATTTTGTGAAAGCTTTTGATACTGTGCCACATAGGCGACTAATGTATAAACTGAGGACTGTTGGCCTTGAAGAAAACATTTGTTCATGGATAGAGAACTGGTTTTTGGATCGCAAACAGAGAGTGGTAGTTAATGGAGCTACATTTATGTGGGCTAAAGTTCTAAGCGGAGTGCCTCAGGGTTCTGTACTGGGGCCGCTTCTGTTTAATCTGTTTATAAATGACTTAGAAGAGGGCATTGAGAGCAAGGTCTCTGTGTTTGCTGATGACACTAAACTATGCAGAGCTTTGGAAACTTCCAATGATGTGCAAGTGCTGCAAGCAGACCTAGATAGATTATCACAATGGGCAGCAGAATGGTAGATGGGATTCAATGTAGATAAATGGAAGGTGATGCATTTGGGATTTAATAATCCCTGTGCCCCCTACACCATAAATAACTCTGTGTTAAGTGAATCTGTAATGGAAATATTTTGTAACAAGATACTGATTTTCCCAATCGGGGTGGGACCATTCCCTTTAAATGACCGTTTAAAGGAACTGTATATATATTACAATCTGCGATTAATTGCAATCATTGCTTCGACAAAAATTCTCCAACAGTCTACGGACAATGCGCCCACCAACTATACAGTCATACATGTGACATGACGAATATCACAGTGTTCCCAGACTGTAACAGAGATTCCTTAAAGGGAAAGTTTAGTGGAAAATATTGCTGTTTTAAAATTCTCAGTTTATATACAACATTCTAGTTATTCTTACATATTCTTCTCCCATTTTGAAAAATCGTTGATTTCCATACCCCTTGATAATCCCATGCTGTTGACATTAGTGATCTGACATTTCAGGTTCGCTGTACGCTCCTACTTATTCCCAGAAGGCACCACTACCTTAGAAATGTTTCCTAACAGTGATTTTTATGATTGGCTGTTGGATGGGTCACAACATGCTCGATCTTATGAGCAACTGAATCACCCAGGGACTGGGTCAGAGTCAGACCATAACGGTCTCTATAGGGGTCCGTGCTAAACAGTCGAGTATTTATTTATACACAAGACACAATGCTGCATGGCAGATTAAGGAAAAATACTGCTCTTTATTTCATCGAAGCTATTGATGTGCACGGAATTGAGTACACTGAAATCGGATCTATTATTCACAGGGAGGTCAGAATGTTTATTCCCACCTCCCTGTAAATAATAGATTTATTATGCAAAGTACTAAATCCAGTGTAGCGTCCCTTTAATGAATGAACTATTTACAATTGGATTTCAGCACACGGTTAGTTAAATGTTCAAGGCTTTATAACTGGGCTGGTAGCCAAGGCTTTGTATGTTATCTGACATCTCAGGAAATGTAAGGAAAGTTGTAAATCTAACAATAGGAATGGGATCATATTATAAGAAGCGATACGACACTCAAACTAAAACAAACAGGGACAACTCAATACAGTGGTATCTAACGCATTAATTACCCCAATATGGAAGCATTTCGCCATATTACACAAATGGTAACAATTTAACACATCACTAAGAGATGGGGCCTAGAACTCGAATCGAGTTAGAGTTGAACTTAACAAGTCCGAATGGACTCGGACTTCTGATCTTCCGGACTTTCGAGAAACTTTCGGAATTTACAAGCCGTTTGATGTAAGTACGTTTGCTAAACCCTCAAAAAGTAATGTTCGTTTTCGTAATCCTCGAAAAGTAGTGTTCTGTTTTCGCTACCCTCAAAAAGTATTGTTCGTTTTCGCTAACCCTCAAAAGATTGTTCGTTTTCGCTAACCTCAACAAAAGTATTGTTGTTTTTCGCTAACCCTCAAAAAACTATGGTTCGTTTCGATAAACCTCCGAAGTATTGTTTGTATTCGCAAAACCCGTACGAATGTATTGTAGTTTTCGCTAACCCCAAAAAGAAGTATTGTTCGTTTTCGCTAACCCTCAAAAGTATTGTTGTTTTCGCTAACCCTCGAAAGTATTGTTTGTTTTCGCTAACCCTCGAAAGTATTGTTAGTTTTCGCTAACCCTCAAAAAAGTATTGTTCGTTTTCGCTAACCCTCGAAAGTATTGTTTGTTTTCGCAAACCCTCGAAAGTATTGTTAGTTTTCGCTAACCCTCAAAAAGTATTGTTCGTTTTCGCTAACCCTCAAAAAGTATTGTTCGTTTTCGCTAACCCTCGAAAGTATTGTTTGTTCGCTAACCTCGAAAGATTGTTTGTTTTCGCTAACCCTGAAAGTATTGTTTGTTTTCGAAACCCTCGAAAGTATTGTTAGTTTTTCGCTAACCCTCAAAAGTATGTTAGTTTTTCGCTAACCCTCAAAAGTATTGTTAATTTTCGCTAACCTCAAAAGTATTGTTAGTTTCGCAACCCTCGAAAGTATTGTTTGTATTCGCTAACCCTCGAATGTATTGTTAGTTTTCGCTAACCTCAAAGTATTGTTGTTTTTCGTTTTAAAACCTCGAAAGTATTGTTTTTTTCTAACCCTCGAAAGTATTGTTAGTTTTCGCTAAAACCCTCAAAAAGTATTGTTTGTTTTCGCTAACCCTCGAAAGTATTGTTAGTTTTCGCTAACCCTCGAAAGTATTGTTTGTTTTCGCTAACCTGATGTATGTTAGTTTATCGCTAACCCTCGAAAGTATTGTTAGTTTTCGCAACCCTCGAAATATTGTTCTTTTCGCAACCTCGAAAGTATTGTTATTGTCGCTAACCTCCCAAAGTATTGTTCATTTCGCATAACCCTCGAAAGTATTGTTTGTTTTCGCTAACCCTCGAAAGTATTGTTATTTTCGCTACCCTCAAAGTATGTTTGTTTTCGCTAACCTCGAAAAGTTTGTTTGTTTTTCGCTAACCTCAAAAAGTATTGTTTGTTTTCGCTAACCCTCAAAGTAGTTGTTGTTTTCGCTAACCCTCGAAAGTATTGTTAGTTTTCGCTACCCTCGAAAGTATGTTAGTTTCCAACCCTCGAAAGTATGTTGTTTTCGCTAACCCTCAAATGATTGTTAGTTTTCGCTAACCCCTCGAAAGTATTGTTAGTTTCGCTAACCCTCGAAAGTAGTATGTAGTTTTCGCTAACCCTTGAAAGTATTGTTTGTTTTCGCTAACCCTCGAATGTATTGTCGTTTTCCTAACCCTAAAAAGTATTGTTTGTATTCGCTAACCCTCAAAGTATGTTTGTATTCGCTAACCCTCAAAAGTATTGTTAGTTTTCGCTACCCTCGAAAGTATTGTTTGTTTTCGCTAACCCTCGAAAGTATTGTTGTTTTCGCTAACCCATCGAAAGTATTGTTTGTTTTCGCTAACCCTCGAAAGTTTGTTAGTTTTCGCTAACCTCGAAAGTATTGTTTTTTTCGCTAACCTCGAAAGTATTTTAGTTTTTCGCTAACCCTCGAAGTATTGTTTTATTTTCGCTAACCCTCGAAAGTATTGTTCATTTTCGTCTAACCCTCGAAAGTATTGTTCATTTCGCAAACCCTCGAAAGTATGTTTGTTTTTCGCCAACCTCGAAAGTATTGTTTGTTTCGCTAACCCTCGAAAGTATGTTTTTTTCCTAACCCTCGAAAGTATTGTTGTTTTTGCTTAACCCTCGAAAGTATTGTTTGTTTTTCGCTAACCCTCGAAAGTATTGTTAGTTTTCGCTAACCCTCGAAAGTATTGTTGTTTCGCTAACCTCGAAAGTATTGTTAGTTTTCGCTAACCCTCGAAAGTATGTTAGTTTTCGCTAACCCTCGAAAGTATTGTTCGTTTTGCTAACCCTCAAAGTATTGTTCTGTTTTCGCTAACCCTCGAAAGTATTGTTCGTTTCGCTAACCCTCGCAAAGTATTGTTTGTTTCGAAACCCTAGAATGATTGTTGTTTCCTCAACCCTCAAAGTATTGTTGTTTTCGCTAACACCTCGAAAGTATTGTTGTTTTCGCCTCCAACCCTCGAAAGTATTGTTAGTTTTCGCTAACCCTCAAAAAGTATTGTTTGTTTTCGCTAACCCTCGAAAGTATTGTTTGTTTTCGCTAACCCTCAAAAAGTATTGTTTGTTTTCGCTAACCCTCGAAAGTATTGTTTTGTTTTCGCTAACCCTCGAACCCCACTAGTATTCGCCCTTAGTTTCGCACCCTCACCAAGTATTGTTGTTTTCGCTCAACCTCCAAAAGTATTGTTAGTTTCGCTAACCTCAAAGTATTGTTGTTTGCTAACCTCGCAAAGTATTGTTGTATTTCGCAACCCTAATGAATATTGTTAGTTTTCGCTAACCCTCAAAAGTAGTTGTTTTCGCCTACCCTGAAAGTATTGTTTGTTTTCGCTAACCCTCGAAGTATTGACACACCCTATTGTTTTTCGCTAACCCTCAAAAGTATTGTTGTTTTCGCTAACCCTCGAAAGTATGTTTGTTTTCGCTAACCCTCAAAGTTTGTTAGTTTCGCTAACCCTCGAAAGTATTGTTAGGTTTCGCTAACCTCGAAAGTATGTTTGTTTTCGCTAACCCTCGAAAGTATTGTTAGTTTTCGCTAAACCTTGAAAGTATTGTTAGTTTTCGCTAACCCTCGAAAGTATTGTTCGTTTTCGCTAACCTCAAAAGTATTGTTAGTTTTCGCTAACCCTCAAAAGTATGTTCTTGTTTTCGCAAACCCTCGAAAGTATATGTTTGTTTTCGGCTAACCCTCGAAAGTATTGTAGTTTTCGCTAACCCTCAAAAAAGTATTGTTTGTTTTCGCTAACCCTCGAAAGTATTGTTGTTTTCGCTAACCCTCAAAAGTATTGTTGTTTTCGCTAACCCTCGAAAGTATTGTTTGTTTCGCTAACCTCGAAAGTATTGTAGTTTTCGCAACCCTCGAAAGTATTGTAGGTTTCGCTAACCCTCGAAAGTATGTTTGTTTTCGCTAACCCTCGAAGATTGTTAGTTTTCGCTAACCTTGAAGTATTGTTAGTTTCGCTAAACCTCGAAAGTATTGTTCGTTTTCGCTAACCCTCAAAGTATTGTTAGTTTCCTAACCCTCAAAGTATTGTTAGTTTTCGCTAACCCTCGAAGTATTGTTTGTTTCGCTAACCTCGAAAGTATTGTTAGTTTTCGCTAACCCTCAAAAGTTTGTTTGTTTTCGCTAAACCTCGAAAGTATTGTTTGTTTCGCTAACCCTCAAAAAGTATTGTTTGTTTTCGCTAACCCTCGAAAGTATTGTTGTTTTCGCAACCCCGAAAGTATTGTTAGTTTTCGCTAACCCTCGAAAGTATTGTTAGTTTCGCTAACCCTCGAAAGTATGTTTGTTTTCGCTAACCCTCGAAAGTTTGTTAGTTTTCGCTAACCCTTGAAAGTATTGTTGTTTTCGCTAACCCTCGAAATGTATTGTTCTTTTCGCTAACCTCAAGTAGTGTTGTATTCGCTAACCCTCAAAAGTATTGTTTGTATCGCTACCCTCAAAGTATGTTTAGTTTTCGCTAACCCTCGAAAGTATTGTTAGGTTTCGCTAACCCTCGAAAGTATTGTTGTTTTCGCTAACCCTTGAATGTGTTAGTTTTCGCTAACCCTCGAAAGTTATGTTAGTTTTTAGACTGGTTAGATAGGGAGAGTAATTGTTACTACATGTGAGAGTAACAGCACAGCGATGTTTAAAGAGAAAGAAATCTATATATTCTTGCGACGTGTTGTCAGGAAGTATCTCAGTGTGATCACACATTCCCTATAGACATATGACGCCGTTTTAATACGCACGGTGTGTCCGGGACTTTCTAGCTTTCTATCTGTCTGCTGTGTGTGTTTTGGTTTTGATGGTCTCCAATTACTGACGGTGGACGTGCAATGCTTTTTCCTTGGCAGTGTCCTGATTTACTTTTACCTGTAAATGGGCTTCTGGTTTAAGTAATGGAGGGGAAATGGGGAACATTGAAGGAGATGATTTCCAGGACCCTTTTGTATATGGGATTCCAAAACGCACGCATATTCCAAATGAGCCTTACCAGTGCCTTGTAAAGAGGGAGAATAATATCTTTCTCCCTTTGAATCTATTCCCCTCTTTATACAAGACAATATCTTGCTAGCTCTAGCCGTTGCTACCTGGCATTGTTTGCTATAGCTAAGTCTGTTATCTACCAAGAACCCCCAAATTGCTTCCCACTGGGGTGTTTGTGGATGTGGCCATGATTTTCTGGGCAGGGACAAAGTGAATTGACTTTTCCCCTGGGTGGGGGTTGGGTGGTCTCTGGTCTACTGATGATGTTCTGAGATAACTATATGGGATGTTATATATATATCTATATATATTCCCTGATACAAACATGACAAAACAACACTGTTTATATCAGGCATCCATGGGTATAGCTCTTTGTTAGTGGGTGAAACATCCTGTCCGTAGCCCCCACACCCACCCAGAAACAGAGAAATAAGGAGACCCATCCCATAAGCAGTTACATCCCAGAACGTCCAAAATGTATTTACACAAACACAGGAGCAGATGACGGGAGTGTGGGGTACTCCACCTGTCTCATCCATGTCCATACAGGACAGGAGGTGACCACAATTGCACTGGGCTCACTCCCACAGTCCCCGAGGATCAGACCCAACACATGGACACAATATTGAGTTTTCGGTTAGGATGCTCATTGTGGAGAAATAGAAAATGAAAGGCGCAGCTCTCTCCTCCGAGATGTCTACTTGTTGCCATAAACACAAACTCTGCAGACCCGCACACACAATATGTGCCACATACTCACTATAGAGGTTCTGTGTTACACACAGTTTTTTAAAGGGAACTTAACACTTTTCTCAGTGACCCTCACAATATTATTAATAAAACCATGGGAGTGTAAGTAAAAATAATTCAGAATTGAAAGGCTAATGGAGGATGAGGGAATTTGGACCCTTCCTCGGTGTTGTTTAGGACGGTCACTATTTCAGTTACAGCAAACTGCACACAGCAGAAGAGTTTATGATAATAAGGCACTTGATTGACGGCTGAGATATAAAATGTTTCTAAGAATAGGCGACAGATCTAAAAAAAAAAGGTTTTACAGTATAGATGCGCCCTTTAATAAAAAGGAGGATGGATACATACAATATATTAAGGTAGTGATAGGGAGCTGCAGCCTTGTCAGGTTTCTCCTTGGGGTAGAATTTTTTTTCTGAATTTAGCAGGTTGTATCTTAGGGACCACAAGGTATATTAAAGCAAGTGATACAACTGTTGGATCAGCTTACAAAGCAACACACTACTGCTCCTTTAATGGTTATATATGAAAGGTGAATCGTTTTTTGGTTTAATTTCTCATTTTTGTATCTGAAGATCCAACTCAATGTCCAATACAATTCCCAATGCTACATCGCAATGTTCCAGTGAAATCCTCCTTTTCTTTTCTATAATAATAATATCCATTCATAACCTTCCTATCCCAATATTACAAATAATAATTTATTTACCTATAGCATAGTGAGATGTGTTTACAGACCAAGCTCCTTTTTTATTATTATTATTGATTTATAATTATACCCCTCCTTTTATCCCTTTATTAATTTTACGAGGAATAATTTTTTTTCTTTCCACCCTTTTAAGGGGTAAACTCTGTGGTTTAAATTTTAGAGCTCTTTTCTATTTTAAGTTTCTATTTAATTAGAGAACAATACGAGGCCCCCTGGTTCCAGGAAATATTCACTTCTATCCAAACATCCAGTTCATGTATTTCTCAACAGGACGTTTGTTTGTTTGGGAGACCCAAATCATATAGACGGACATGTCATTCCACCATACAGATAACAGACTATGTCCAGATAGACTCATGGATCTATTTTGAAAACAAAACAATGTAAGATGGGTGACGTGGATGAAAATGTAGGTTATTAAGATGTTCAGTTCACAAAATATAGAATATTGGGAGACATAACTCCTAATTCCATGACAGTTAAATGGAATTGTCACTCCCTTACAGGGACTCCCAACGCCCCATATTCACATACCTACTGCTCTTCAGGACGTTGCAGAAGGGAAATCTGGTTTTCGCCATCTCCCTTTTTCACGTCTCTTCTAGTGGCAGCTTATTACAAGCTCGCGCAGCCACAGAGGGGATGACTAGGAAAGCGCCGTAAGTCATGATCATTGCCTTCAGTGACAGCTGCTACCTGGAAAAGAATCAAAGTTGGCTAGTTTAAAGACAAAGCTTTCTTTCTTCTGCAAATCCCAGAGAGTATTGTGAACTTACGGCTCATTTAACCCAGAGCCGCTCTCCAGCTCTGGGAAACTGCTGCCTTTCGCTAGTTTTAGCCCTGAAGTTTAACGCCAGCCAATAATGGTGTTAAAATCCAGTGCAAACGCGATATTAATCGTCGAGCATCGGATGCACGGTGGATTGTTTACGTACCTGTGCATCCAACGCTAATAGGGAGATAAAGTCGTGCAAACCAGTAGTGAACTAAACTCCATATATTTGCCATGCCAGTCTGGGTAAATCTTCCCCTTAGGTGAGCAATGCCTTTAAGGAAAACTCCAGTGAATTTATCCCTTTATTCTAGTTATTCTTCAGTCTAGCTAAGCAATGATCTGCCGATCACTGCCAAAAGAATTAAAGGGAACGTTTGTCTCCTCACCATTGAACAGTTTAAAGAAGCCTAGGTGATGTCTCTTCTAGCTTTGAATATAGCTTTGAATTACAGGCATGTAAATGTTACACTTCCTGTCTGCAATATCTCTCTGAGCTGCGAGTCTGTGACGGCACAGATGACTGTGTAAAAATACCCTACCCCCCAAAAATACATTTTATATAAGTTAGTATTAGACCTGCAACCATTCTCTGTGCTTTCCTCTACATATGGCCCCCTTGTGAGAAAATCTATTTTATTTTCAGGCTTGTGCTAGCTTTAAAAAAAGTTTGAGGAGGGGCTAATGATGCAGCTGATGATGCTGTGTCCCAGAAGTAGGATGTAAGTGAGCATGCTTAAACCACAGATGAGAATGGCAGAGCAATGGCTCTGAGATACCCAACAAACCCCCCTTATACTTCTGTAACTCTGAAGATTCTGCTGGAAGGATGATCCGATTCATTTTAAGTTAGGTGTATGGAAAAATTGGACAAAGTTAATATCAATAAAGCCCCAGGACCGGATGGATTGCATCCTCGGATCTTAAGAGAGCTTAGTCCAGTTTTATCTAGACCCACTGTTTCTCATCTTTTCAGATTCGCTTTGGTCTGGGGATGTGCCGCTGGATTGGAAAAAAGCCAATGTATAACCAATATTCAATAAGGTAGTCGTTCACAGCCTGGTAACTATAGACCTTAAGCCTAACTCATGGTAGGGAAGGTGATGGAAACTTTGTTACGGATCATATCCTTGACTTTGTCCTCCAGAGATCATCTTATTAGTAGTATCATCATGGATTTATGAGAAATAGATCATGCCAGACAAATTTAATTGGTTTTTATGAAGAAGTGAGTAAGAGTTTAGATTCAGGCACAGCTGTGGATGTGGTATATTTGGATTTTGCAAAAGCTTTTGATACTGTGCCACATGGGGACTAATGTTAAACTGAGGACTGTTGGCCTTGAAGAAACATTTGTACATGGATAGTAGAACTGGTTTTGGACCGCAACAGAGAGTGGTGGTTAATGGAGCTACATCTATGTGGGCTAAAGTTCTAAGCGGAGTGGCCTCAGTGGTTCTGTACTGGCCCGCTTTCTGTTAATCCTTTTTTTAATCTGTTTATAAATGACTTAGAAGGGGCATTGAGAGCAAGGGTCTCTGTGTTTTGTTGATGACCACTAAACTATGCCAAGCTTTGGAAACTTCCAATGATGTGCAATGCTGCAAGCAGACCTAGATAGATTATCACAATGGGCAGCAGAATGGCAGATGGGATTCAATGTTGATAAATGTAAGTTGATGCATTAGGGATTTAATAATCCCTTTGCCACCTACCCATAAATACTCTGTGTTAAGTGAATCTGTAATGGAAATAGATTTGGGGGTTCTGGTAGATAACAGACTTAGCTCATAGCAAACAATGCCAGGTAGCAACGGCTAGAGCTAGCAAGATATTGTCTTGTATAAAGAGGGGAATAATTTCAAGGGGAGAAAGAATTATTCTCCCTCTTTACACAGGCACTGGTAGGTCGTCATTTGGAATATGCGGTGCGTTTTGGAATCCCATATACAAATGGGATGTCTTGGAAATCATCTCCTTCAATGTTTCCGCCCATTTCCCTCCTTACGTAACCAGAACCCATTATAACAGGTAAAGTAATCAGGACACTGCCAAGGAAAAAGCATTTGCACGTCCCCGTCAGTATTGGAGACCATCAAAACCAAAACACACAGCAGACATGATAGCGCTTACAAGCTAGAAAGTCCCGGACACACCGTGCGTATTAAAACGGCGTCATATGTCTATAGGGAATGTGTGATCACACTGAGATACTTCCTGACAACACGTCGCAAGAATAATAATAGATTTCGTTTCTCTTTAAACCATCAGCTGTGCTGTTACTCTCACATGTAGTAACAATTACTCTCCCCTATCTAACCAGTCTAAAAACTAACAATACTTTCGAGGGTTAGCGAAAACTAACAATACATTCAAGGGTTAGCGAAAACAAACAATACTTTCGAGGGTTAGCGAAACCTAACAATACTTTCGAGGGTTAGCGAAAACTAACAATACTTTTGAGGGTTAGCGAATACAAACAATACTTTTGAGGGTTAGCGAATACAAACAATACTTTTGAGGGTTAGCGAAAACGAACAATACATTCGAGGGTTAGCGAAAACAAACAATACTTTCAAGGGTTAGCGAAAACTAACAATACTTTCGAGGGTTAGCGAAAACAAACAATACTTTCGAGGGTTAGCGAAACCTAACAATACTTTCGAGGGTTAGCGAAAACTAACAATACTTTCGAGGGTTAGCTTTTGTAACAAGATACTGATTTTCCCAATCGGGGTGGGACCATTCCCTTTAAATGACCGTTTAAAGGAACTGTATATATATTACAATCTGCGATTAATTGCAATCATTGCTTCGACAAAAATTCTCCAACAGTCTACGGACAATGCGCCCACCAACTATACAGTCATACATGTGACATGACGAATATCACAGTGTTCCCAGACTGTAACAGAGATTCCTTAAAGGGAAAGTTTAGTGGAAAATATTGCTGTTTTAAAATTCTCAGTTTATATACAACATTCTAGTTATTCTTACATATTCTTCTCCCATTTTTTGAAAATTCGTTGATTTCATACCCCTTGATTATCCATGCTGTTGACATTAGGGATCTGACATTTCAGGTTCTGTAACGCTATCCTACTTATTCCCAGAATGCACACTACTTAGAAATGTCCTAACAGTGATTTTTATGATTGGCTGTTGGATGGGTCAAACATGCTCGATCTTATGAGCAACTGAATCACCCGGGCTGGGTCAAGAGTCAATGGACCATAACGGCTCTATTAGGGGTCTGCTAAACAGTCAGTATTTATTAACACAAGACACAATGCTGAATGGCAGATTAAGGAAAAATACTGCTCTTATTTCATAGAAGTATATGTATGTGCACTGAGTAACTGAAATCGGGATCTATTATTCCAGGAGGTCAGAATGATTTATTCCCACCTCCCTTGTAAATAATAGATTTATATGCCAAGTACTAAATCCAGTTGGTTAGCGTCCCTTTATGAATGAAACTATTTACAAATTGGAGTTCAGCACACGGTTAGTAAATGTTCAAGGCTTTATAACTGGGCTGGTAGCCAAGGCTTTGTATGTTATCTGACATCTCAGGAAATGTAAGGATAAGTTGTAAATCTAACAATAGGAATGGGATCATATTATAGAAAAGCGTATAGACACTCAACTAAAACAACAGGGAAAACTCATACACGTGTAATCTACGCATTAGAACCCCAATATGGAAGCATTTCGCCATATTACACAAATGGTAACAATTTAACACATCACTAGAGATGGGCTAGAACTCGAATGCGAGTTAGAGTTGAACTTAACAAGTCCGAATGGACTCGGACTTCTGATCTTCCGGACTTTACGGAGAAACTTATCGGAATTACAGCCGTTGAATGTAATGTACGTTGTAAACCCTCAAAAAGTAATGTTCGTTTTCGTAATCCTCGAAAATGTAGTGTTCTGTTTTCGCTACCTCAAAAAGTATTGTTCGTTTTCGCTAACCCTCAAAAGATTGTTCGTTTTGCTAACACTCAAAAAAGTATTGTTCGTTTTCGCTAACCCTCAAAAAACTTGTTCGTTTCGATAAACCTGCCAAGGATGTTTGTATTCGCAAAAACCCGTAGAATGTATGTAGTTTTGTAACCCCAAAAAAAGTATTGTTCGTTTTCGCTAACCCTCAAAAGTATTGTTCGTTTTCGGCTAACCCCGAAAGTATTGTTTGTTTTCGCAACCCTCGAAAGTATTGTTGTTTTCGCTACCCTCAAAAAAGTATGTTGTTTCGCTAACCCTCGAAAGTATTGTTTTGTTTTACGCTAACCTCGAAACGTGATGTTAGTTCGCTAAAACCCTCAAAAAAAGTTTGTTAGTTTCGTAACCCTCAAAAAAGTATTGTTCGTTTCGCTAACCCTCGAAAAGTATTGTTTGTTGACGCTAACCTCGAAAGATTGTTTGTTTTCGCTAACCTGAAAGTGATTGTTTTGTTTTCGATAAACCTCGAAAGTATTGTTAGTTTCGCTAACCCTCAAAAAGATGTTAGTTTTCGCTAACCCTCAAAAAAGTATGTTAATTTTCGCTAACCATCAAAAAGTATTGTTAGTTTCGCAACCCTCGAAAGTATTGTTTGTATTCGCCAAACCCTCGAATGTATTGATTAGTTTTCGCCTAAACCATCAAAAGTATTGTTCGTTTTTCGGCCTTTTAAAAACCTCGAAAGTATTGTTTTTTTCATAACCCTCGAAAGTATTGTTAGTTTCGCTAAAAACCTCAAAAAGTATTGTTTGTTTTCGTAACCCTCGAAAGTATTGTTAGGTTTCGCTAACCCTCGAAAGTATTGTTTGTTTTCGCTACCTGATGTATGTTAGTTTACGCTAACCCTCGAAAGTATTGTTAGTTTTCGCGAACCCTCGAAATATTGTTCGTGTTCGCGAACCTCACAAGTATTGTTAGTTGTCACAACCTCCCAAAAAGTATTGTTCGTATTCGCAAACCCTCGAACGTATGTTTGTTGTTCGCTAACCCTCGAAAGTATTGTTAGTTTTCGCTCACCCCACAAAAAAGTATGTTTGTTTTCGCTAACCCGAAAAGTTGTTGTTTTTCGCTAACACTCAAAAAAGTATTGTTTGTTTCGCTAACCCTCAAAGTAGCTGTTGTTTTCGCTAACCTCGAAAGTATTGTTAGTTTTCGCTACCCCTCTGAAAGTATGTTAGGTTTCCAACCTCGAAAGTATGTTGTTTTCCTAACCCTTCCAAATGATTGTTAGTTTTCGCTAACCCCTCGAAAGTATGTTAGTTTCGCTAACCCTCGAAAGTAGTATGTAGTTTTCCGTAACCTTGAAAGTATTGTTTGTTTTCGCCTAACCTCGAAGTATTGTCGTTTTCGCTAACCCTAAAAGTATTGTTTGTATTCGTTAAAACCCTCAAAAGTATGGTTTGTATTCGCTAACCCTCAAAAGTAGTGTTAGTTTTCGCCTACCCTCGAAAAGTATTGTTTAGTTTCGCTAACCCTCGAAAGTACTGTTAGTTTTCGCTAACCATGAAAGTATTGTTTGGTTTCGCTAACCCTCGAAAGTTTGTTAGTTTTCCTAACCATCGAAAGTATTGTTTTTTTTCGCTCTAACCTCGAAAGTATTTTAGTTTTTGCTAACCTCGAACGTATTGTTATTAATTTTCGCTAAAACCCTCGAAAGTATTGTTATTTTCGATTACCCTCGAAAGTATTGTTCATTTCGCGAACCGAAAGTATGTTTGTTTTTCGCCAACCTCGAAAGTTTGTTTGTTTCGCTAACCCTCGAAGTATGTTTTTTTCACTAACCCTCGGAAAGTATTGTTGTTTTTGCTTAACCCTCGAAAGTATTGTTTGTTTTTGCTAACCTCGAAAGTATTGTTAGTTTTCGCTAACCCTCGAAAGTATTGTTGTTTCGCTATCCTCGAAAGTATTGTTAGTTTCGCTAACCCTCGAAAAAGTAGTGTTAGGTTTCGCTAAACCCGAAAGTAGTGTTCGTTTTACTAACCCTCAAAAAGTATTGTTCGTTTTCGCTAAACCCTCAAAAAGTATTGTTCGTTTGCGCTAACCCTCGCAAGGATTGTTTGTATTCGCAAACCGCTAGAATGTCATTGTTAGTTTCCTCAAAGCATTTCTTCGAGCTAACCAAAACAGTATTGTTTGTTCGCTAAACCACCGAAAGAGTTCGAAATCAACGATTGTTGTTTTCGGCCTCAACCTCGAAAGTATTGTTTTGTTTTCGCTAACCCTCAAAAAGTAGTAGGTTTTCGCTTAACCCTCGAAAAGTATTGTTGTTTTCGCGAACCCTCAAGTATTGTTTGTTTCGCTAACCCTCGAAAGTATTGTTTTGTTTCGCCTAAACCTCGAAAGTATTGTTAGTTTCGCAAACCCTCGAAACAGTATTGTCCCTCGTTTCGCTAACCCTCCAAAAGTATTGTTAGTTTTCAGCTAACCTCAAAAAGTATTGTTAGTTCTCTGACGCTAACCCTCGAACAGAGTATTGTGTGTTTCGCTAACCCTCGAATAATATTGTTAGTTTTCGCTAACCTCAAAAAGTAGTTCCCGTTTTCGACAACCACTCGAAAGTATTGTTTGTTTTCGCTAACCTCGAAAGTATTGTTTTCGCTAACCCTCAAAAAGTTTGTTGTTTTCGCTAAACCCTCGAAAGTATG
This sequence comes from Hymenochirus boettgeri, assembly GCA_019447015.1. Taxonomy (NCBI): domain Eukaryota; kingdom Metazoa; phylum Chordata; class Amphibia; order Anura; family Pipidae; genus Hymenochirus; species Hymenochirus boettgeri. The sequence goes on along the minus strand of JAACNH010000878.1, from coordinate 50,394 downwards.
TTGTTTTCGCTAACCCTCAAAAAGTTTGTTAGTTTTAGCTAACCCTCGAAAGTATGTTAGGTTTCGCTAACCTCGAAAGTAGTGTTTGTTTTCAGCTAACCCTCGAAAGTATTGTTAGTTTCGCTAAACCTTGAAAGTATTGTTAGTTTTCGCTAACCCTCGAAAGTATTGTTCGTTTTCGCTAACCTCAAAAAAGTATTGTTAGTTTTCACTAACCCTCAAAAGTATGTTCGTTGTTTTCGCTAACCCTCGAAAGTATGTTTGTTTTCGGCTAACCCTCGAAGTATTGTTAGTTTTCGCTACCCAAAAAAGTATTGTTTGTTGCTACCCCGAAAGTATTGTTGTTTTCGCTAACCCTCAAAAAGTATTGTTTGTTTTCGCTAACCCTCGAAAGTATTGTTTGTTTTCGCTAACCCTCGAAAGTATTGTTAGTTTTCGCTAACCCTCGAAAGTATTGTTGTTTCGCTAACCCTCGAAAGTATTGATTTGTTTTCGCTAACCCTCGAAAGTATTGTTAGTTTTCGCTAACCTCTGAAAGTATTGTTGTTTCGCTAAACCTCGAAAAGTATTGTTCGTTTTCGCTAACCCTCAAAAGTATTGTTGTTTTCGCACTAACCTCAAAAGTATTGTTAGTTTTCGGCTAACCCTCGAAGTATTGTTTGTTTCGCTAACCCTCGAAAGTATTGTTGTTTTCGCTAACCCTCAAAAAGTGTTTTCGCTAACCTCGAAAGTATTGTTGGTTTCGCTAACCCTCAAAAAGTATTGTTTGTTTTCTAATAGGTAAGTAGATAGGTAGATAGATGATAGATAGATAGATAGATAATAGATATATAGATGATAGAAAAATAGATAATAGATAGATAGTAGACGATACTAGACAGATAGATAGAAAGATGATAGATAGATAATAGATAGATAGATAGATAGATAGATAGATAGATAGATTATAGACAGATAGATAGATAGATAGATGATAGATAGATGATAGATTGATAGATGATAGATAATAGATAGATAGATAATAGATAGATAGATAGATAGATAGATAAATAGATAGTAGATTGATAGATAGATAGATGATAGCTAGATATATAGATAGATAATAAATAGATAGATAGATAGATAGATAGATATACAGTAGATAGATAGATAGATAGATAGATAGATAGATAGATTGATTGATAGATTACATGCCAGACAAATTTAATTGGTTTTTATGAAGAAGTGAGTAAGAAGTTAGATTCAGGCACAGCTGTGGATGTGGTATATTTGGATTTTGCAAAAGCTTTTGATACTGTGCCACATAGGGGACTAATGTATAAACTGAGGACTGTTGGCCTTGAAGAAAACATTTGTACATGGATAGAGAACTGGTTATTGGACCGCAAACAGAGAGTGGTGGTTAATGGAGCTACATCTATGTGGGCTAAAGTTCTAAGCGGAGTGCCTCAGGGTTCTGTACTGGGGCCGCTTCTGTTTAATCTGTTTATAAATGACTTAGAAGGGGCATTGAGAGCAAGGTCTCTGTGTTTGTTGATGACACTAAACTATGCAGAGCTTTGGAAACTTCCAATGATGTGCAAGTGCTGCAAGCAGACCTAGATAGATTATCACAATGGGCAGCAGAATGGCAGATGGGATTCAATGTTGATAAATGTAAGGTGATGCATTAGGGATTTAATAATCCCTGTGCCACCTACACCATAAATAACTCTGTGTTAAGTGAATCTGTAATGGAAATAGATTTGGGGGTTCTGGTAGATAACAGACTTAGCTATAGCAAACAATGCCAGGTAGCAAACGGCTAGAGCTAGACAAGATATTGTCTTGTATAAAGAGGGGAATAATTCAAGAGAGAAAAGATATATTCTCCCTCTTTACAAGGCACTGGTAAGGTCTCATTTGGAATATGCGGTGCGGTTTTGGAATCCCATATACAAAAGGGAGCATCTTGGAGATTGAGGCAGTTCAAGAGAAGGCAACTAAATTATAAGGGGAATGGAAGAGGCTTGAATATGCAGCGCAGATAGACAAGTTCGGGCTGTTTCGTTACATGGAGAAGCGACTTGTGTGGGGACATGTCACTTTGTAAATATAGTAATAGGCCAACAGTAAACTCTCTGTGCATTGTTCACTAATAGGGTCATATCAGGACCTCATGGACATCCTTTAAGGTTGAAGTTGATGTCCTCTGACTGTTCTATTGGTGTATCCACACACAATGCCCCAGATAGTTTATTGTATGGCCGTTAATGTATTTATACACAGTAATCAATCCTCCAACACAAGCGCCCTTTTCTCCAGCAGTACATACATTGTAAAATTTTCTCAGTCTCTCTTCATATTCATATTGGTACACAGGAATTGCCAAATTGACGGCCAGAATTAGTCTGTGCAGTAGTTAAAGTTTTCACCATTTGTTTACATTCTACAAAAATGTTAGACCACCTCCCAAACAAAACTCCCGGCGGTTCTGGAACTGAGATTATTCACCCTGCTCTCAGCTTGTCGTTTCATAGTTTTCGTCTAAGCTTGGTAACGTGGAAATGTGGTCCAAAAATTACTTTAGGTAAAGAATAGGAATGCTCTCTTTCTCTAATTTTTGCCAATGATTTCTTTGGTTATGTTTGCATATTTTTGAAGATATTAAATTTTTGGTTGTGATATGGCAGCAGCATCACCAGGTACCCTGCACTTCCTGCCTTCCTGCCTCTGATGAAACCGGTTCAGTCATCTGCCCTTGTCTCCTCCCTTTGAGCCACTATGGTCCTCCCAATCAACGGACCCATGGTCCCTCCAGTTGAAGGACCCCCCTGGGCCCATCCTTATACAGCCCATGTGTTCCTGCCCACTCACGGGTTGCCGTTGTCCCCACCCACTCGTGGGGTGTCGTGGCCCCGCCACTACACGGGTGCCTGGCCCCACCCACTCACAGGTGTGTGCGGCCACTCTTGACACCACCCCCTACCACCCCCCCCAGCCTGCAGGTCCTTCACACAGCCGAGAGGAGGAGGGGACTTCTGTCTCCCTCCAAAACTGAGGCTGAGGCGGGTGATCGCCGGCGCACTGTGCAGGAGAAAGAAGCCTTAGGAATGCAAGTCAGCTCCCACCCTTACTTTCTGGTCAGTCATTCTGTATATCGTGGGGCTGTGGAACACGTCGAGGGTGGTTGATGGTTGTTTTAAAAGGTAGTGAGACTGGCTTTCATTTAAACTCAACGTTGGAGGGACCACAGTTCCCTTTAAAACACATGAACACTCAGTCCAACACCTGTCCCCGGCCGTGATTGTCCTCCGTAACAATTGTGATGGACCTGCTGCCAACAGGCTCACAAGGGGGTGAATTTTATTAAAACTGCAAAAAGGGGAACCCTAAGTTGGCATGCGGGAGAAGGCATGGCATCAAAATTTACAAGCATGGAAATCTATGTGCAACTAAAAGCCAAAAAGGCCGGGCACATGCCAGCAATGGCATGCCTAACATGAACAAAAAACATGCTGGTATATTGTTACGTCTTGCAAGGAAATAGAGTGGGCTGCTGTTGTAATGTGCTAACCATACCGATTGGTATCAAGTACAGTACATGTTGGTAAATTTACTTCACTAGGCAATTCGGGTATTCAATAAAATGTTCTTATCTTAAAATGGTGGTAAATTGTGCCCCAAACCAATCAGATCTTATTTAACATTGCAAAGCTAACATGATTGATTGGGGCAAAATTGCACCATTTTTAAACGATAAGACTTTTTGGAATTGCCTGATTCTTGTTCAAAACGTACATTGTGCCACCTAGTGCGTAATATTGGAAGCTGCAGCTTATCGACCTTGTCATTAGTGGAGTCATTAATCATAACTTTTAACGCAAGGTTACGTGTGGGTCCAGGTAGCCCATTGCTGTGAGAAGAAAAACCCAATCAGTGAAGGAGATCCTTCTACACACAGTCCAGAAAAGCAGCTCACTGGTAACGCCTTAGGGAAGAAAAGATCTCAGACTTCAAATTTTCCTAGACACGGCCCTGACTCACCTATACAACAGTATGGCCCTTTGATGTGTGTACCCACCTTTACTTTCACTCTTTCACCACACCTTAAAGTGTTTCAACAGGGAGATACAAAAAGGGAGATTTCAATAAAGTTCTATCGTTAAACTGGTGCTAATTTAACCCATACCAATTAGGATCTTATTTACAACATTTGAAAGCTAACATCGATTGGTTGGGGCAAAATAGCCCCCATTTTAAACAATAGAACTTTTATGAATAGCCCTGTATGTCTTCTAATTGGAGAATGAGAATTCACATATCTCTTTTGTCCCTCTTGGGGTGACACGGTCGATACTGAAGCATGTGCGAGGTCACTGACCGAGAGAGAGGGAATAAATGCCCTAAAAATTTCATATTGGTACTGAAAGCATTCATTTTGTGTACGTTTACTTAGGAAGACAGTAAACTATCATGCGAATTCTTTAGCAGTTTAATTACAGTTTTGTGGAGGGGAAATATCAAATGTGTGGAGTTACCCTTTAATATTAAAATATATACATTAAAATGGGGAAAAAAAAATATCACACTGTATGTAACGTATAAGAAAAAATAGTGTATTCTTTTTGGGGTAATTAGTTAGGGCCCTTTAATACCGTGCGTTAGATAGTTTATTGCCTTTTCACCGTCAGTTTTGCCTTTACCTTTAATAATCGTGGTCTTTGTAAGTTCTATTCTTATTCATTTTTTTTTTTTTCCGTCTATAGCAGCACTAATTGTAATCAGTTGAAGGTAATTGATACACCAATAGAATGTTTATGCAGCCAGGTAATAATTGTAATGGATCTCCTTTATAGAAAAATAAGAAACGGGTGTTGTTTGTTTGGGGTTTAAGATCCACATTATTCTGTTAGAGGTTTCGTTATGGACCAAGCATAGGTACAGAGGCAGGTAATTAACCTATTGTACATTATAAACATTATCTGTCAAAAAAATATATTCCTGACACCAATATAGAAATAGGGAATATCTGAATAGTCTTACCTTGTCTTAACCGAAATCGTGGGGGGGGTTAGGTTTTTTTTTCTTTAAGTAATTGGAGACCATCAAAACCAAAACACACACAGCAGACAGATAGCGCTTACAAGCTAGAAAGTCCCGGACACACCGTGCGTATTAAAACGGCGTCATAATAGATAGATAGATAGATAGATAGATAGATAGACAGACTATAGATAAATAGATGGAGGATAGAAATATACACGATAGATAGATAATTTATAGATAGATAGATTATAGATATATAGGTAGGAAATAGATAGATAGATAGATAGATAGATAGATAATAGATAGATGATAGATAGATATATAGATAGGTAAATAGATAATAGATAGAAAGATGACAGATAGATAATAGATAGATAGATAGATAGATAGATAGATAGATATAGATGGATGGATAGATAGATATAGATGGATAGATAGATAGATAGATAGATAGATAGATAGATAGATAGATAGATGGAAGTTAAATAGATAATAGAAAGATAGATAAATGATAATAGATAGATGATAGATACATAGACAATATAAAACAGATAGCTAATAGAAAGATAGATATATAATAGATAGATATAGATGGATAGATACATAGATAATAGAAAGATAAATAAATAATAGTTAATAGATAGATAGATGATAGATAGATAGATAGATAGGTAGATAGATAGATAGATAGATGATAGATAGATAGATAGATAGATAGATAATAGACAGATGATAGATAGATAGATAGGTAGGTAGGTAGGTAGGTAGATAGTTGATAGATAGATAATAGATACATAGATAATAGACAGATAGATGGATGCTAGATAGATAGATAGATGATAGACAGATAATAGATAGATAGATAGATAGATAGATAGATAAGTAGATAGATAGATGATAGATAGCTATAGATAGATGGATAGATAATATATAGATAGATAGATGATAGATTGTAAGCTCTACGGGGCAGGGACCTTCTTTCCTCTTGTGGCAAAGCTCTAGCACTTCTATTTATATAATTTATATATTTATGTGCTGAACTATCTATGTATTTATCCCTCTTGTATGACGTTATTAACATTATTTTATTACTGTACAGTGCTGCGTCCCCAAGTGGTGCTTTATAAATAAACTATACATACATAGATAATATATAGATGATAGATAGATAATAGTTAGATAATAGAAAGATGGATAATAGATAGATGGAGATAGATAGGTAGATGATAGATAGATAAAAGATAGATTATAGATAGATAGATAATAGATAGATAGATAGATAGATAGATA
>JAACNH010000878.1:0-41447 GCA_019447015.1 Hymenochirus boettgeri | reverse complement strand
AGGTAATAGACCTTGGTAGGTATATAGACATTGGTAGGTATATAGACATTGGTAGGTATATAGACAATTGATAGGTATATAGACATTGGTAGGTATATAGAATTGTAGTATGCATTGATAGTGATATTAGCACATTGGTAGTAGGTAATGATAGGTATTAGCCATTGTAGGTATATAGACATTGGTAGGTAATATAACATTGGGTACACGGTAGTATAGTACACTTGGTGTAATCTGGTATATATAACATTTATGGTATTCGGTAGGTATATAGACATTGGTAGGTATATAGACATTGATAGGTATATAGACATTGGTAGGTATATAGACATTGGTAGGTATATAGACATTGGTAGGTCATATAGACATTGATGGTTTATATAATTGTAGTAAACATTGGTAGGGATAATAGCATTGATAGGTATATAGACATATATGATAGGTTTAGTATACATTGGTTAATGTATATTCAGACATTGGTGGGTATCATATAGACATTGGAGTTCTTCGCCCGTACTCTACTACATCCCTTGGTAGGTAACTCTCTCTTGTGTACTCTGAGACATGTAGGTAATATAGACATTGGATGTTGATAGTAATGACATTGATAGGTATATAAACATTGGTAGGGTAGATATACAATTGGTAGGGATATCAGACATTGAGTATGAGGAGGTCTACATGGAGCCGTAATGCTGTAGGTATCTAACCTTATTCTAATACTTGGTAAGTATATAGACATGGTAGGTATAGCACATTGATGCTATTAGACATTGGTAGGTTATATCACCTTGGTAGGTTATAGACATGGAGCAATTGGTTATATAGCATTGGTGAGGTATATAGACATTGGTAGGTATAGCAATTGGTAGGTATATAGACATTGGGTAGTAATATAAATGATATGCATTGGTAGGTATATAGACTTGTAGGTAATTGACATGGTAGGTATATAAATTTATACAGGTGGGTATAAACTTGGGTATATAGACATTGAAGGTTATGACTTTTAGGTATCATAGACATTGGGTAATAGACATTGATAGGTATATAGACATTGGTATTATTTTCTGTAGGTATATAACATTGAGTATAAGCGATAGTATATACACTGGTAGGTATATATACATTGGTAAGTATATATATTGAGTAGACCATTGTGAGGTATTAGACTTGGTATCGTTAAAAGATTTCCCACAATTGGTAGGTATAGTTTAGACATTGTTAGGTATATAACCTAAGTAAACATTGTTGGAGGTCAATTGGTAAGTCCAATGGTATGCATTGGTAGCTACCATTGGTTCTTCGACATTCATGGTATATAATTGAGATCATTGGTCGTCTCAGGACTTATAGTTATATAACATTGTTAGGTATATCTTATTGGTAGGTTTTATAAACATTGTAGGTATATAGAGATTGAGGTATTGCATTAGTAATAGTATATAGACATTGGTAGGGTATATAGACATTGTATATATAGTTGGAGGTATAGACCTTGATAGGTATAAAAATAGATCATTGGTATGTATATAGCTTGTTAGTCCATTGATTAGGATAGTTAAGGTCATTCAGGGTAGGTATTACTGTAGGTATATATTGAGTATTGATGGTATGAGTATAAATAGGATAGACATATGTAATGTTAGGTATAGTAGACCCTTGTATTATATAGACATTGGTAGGTATAATTAAGGTAGTTATACATTGGTAGGTATATAGACTTGTAGTATAAATAGAGAATTGTGGTCATGACAGGTAGGTATATGACATTGGTAGGTATATGAAACTGTGTAGATAGTCGTAGGTAATTAGACCATTATGGTATATAGAATTGATAGGTATGTATGTTGTATATAACATTTGGTTAGGTATATAGACATTGATAGGTATATGAAAATTGGTAGGTATATATTCATTGGTAGGTATATCATGGATGGTAAGTCTAGACCATTGAAGTTATATACGACACCTTTGGGTAGGAGTATATTGTAATTGGTAGGTATATACATTGTATGTAAATATAGACATGGTAGGTAATAGACATTGGTAGGTATATAGACTTGATAGGTATATAGACTTGGTAGGTATATAGACATGAATAGGTATAGAGACATTGTAGTATATGACATTGATAGTTAGGTATACATGAGGTACTATATGACTTATCGGTATATTAATGTAGATACATTGTGATATGCGTGTTCATAACTCATGTAAAACATGTAAACTAATGGTAGGTATATAGACATGTGTATAGATTGGTAGTTAACAGGTAGTATAAGACATTGGTAGGTTAGTAGGATATGACATTGATAGGTATATAGACATTGTAGTATAGTGAGATATAAATCTGTGGATCAAATAGACATTGGTGGTTTAGATCTGTTGTAGTATATAGACATTTGTAGGTATAGAAGACCTTAGGTAGTATAGTGACTGTGATAGCTGTATATAGACTGAGATCATTGAATTTGGTAGTTAATGACATTGTAGGGTATACTGTAGATTACATTGGTAGGTATATACACATTGGTAAGTATATAGACATTGATAGGTATATATCTGGATATATAGATATAGGTATATATTCATTGTTGGTAATATCACTGATTAGTATATATAATGACTATACATTGGTAGGTATATAGACATTGATAGGTATTACATATAGATATATCCAATGGGTAAGTATTATAGCAATTGGATAGGTAATACATGTATTACATATATGTATGTATTATCAATTAGGATAACGGAGATATGCCATTGATAGTGTATAGTATACATTGGTAGGTATAATATACATTGGTATATATGGTGAGTATCTAGACATTGACAGGTATGTATATCATTGTGGTAATGTAGATATATGTAGGTATATAGACATTTGAATAGGTATGTATACATGTGGTATGTATATCTGGTAGGTATTGAGGACATATTTATGAAGGTAATATATACATTGGTAGGTATATAGACTTGATAGTATATTGTGAATCTTAGTAGTATAAGCATTGGATAGAGTAATATGATACAATTGTAGGTATATAGACATTGATAGGTATATTACTTGGTAGGTATATAGACATTGATAGTATATATATACACTTGATAGTATACTAATACATTGGTAGGTATATCAACAATTGTCGGTATATATACATTGGTAGGTATATACAGTGGTAGGTGAAAATAGACATTGGTAGGTCTTAAGACTTGATAGGTATATATACATTGGTAGGTATATATACATTGGTATGTATATAGAACCATGGAGGTATAATAGAATTGGTAGGTATATAATCTTTGGAGGTATATAGACATGTGATAGAATGGAGGCATATTAACACTTGGTAAGTATTATACATTTTAGTAGTATCAACATGTAGGTATGATTATCCCCCATAACTACTTACCCCAGTTATCCCTTTATCCCTCCCCTACCGTTATATCCTAGGACCGAACCCTTTATATTCCATATTAATGTCCATAGACTACTTACCCAGTTACCCTTTATCCCTCCCCTACCGTTATATCCTAGGACCGAACCCCTTTATACCCTATTAATGTCCTAGACTACTTACCCAGTTATCCCTTATCCTCCCCCTACCGTTATATCCTAGGACGAACCCCTTTATATTCCATATTAATGTCCATAGACATTTACCTTACCCCTTTATCCCTCCCCTGCCGTTATATCCTAGGACCGAACCTTTATATTCCATATTAATGTCCATAGACTACTTACCCAGTTATCCCTTTATCCCTCCCCTACCGTTAATCCTAGGACCAACCCCTTATATTCCATATTAAGTCCATAGACTACTTACCCATTTATCCCTTTATCCTCCCCTACCGTTATGTCCTAGGACCGAACCCCTTTATATTCCATATTAATGTCCATAGACTACTTACCCAGTTATCCCTTTTATCCCTCCCCTACCTTATATCCTAGGACCGAACCCCTTTATATTCCCATATTAATGTCCATAGACTACTTACCCAGTTATCCCTTTATCCTCCCCTACCGTTATATCCTAGGACCGAACCCCTTTATATTCCATATTAATGTCCATAGACTACTTACCCAGTTATCCCTTTATCCCTCCCAACCGTTATATCCTAGACCGAACCCCTTATATTCCATATTAATGTCCATAGACTACTTACCCAGTTATCCCTTTATCCTCCCACCGTTATATCCTAGGACCGAACCCCTTTATATTCCATATTAATGTCCATAGACTACTTACCCAGTTATCCCTTTATCCCTCCCCTACCGTTATATCCTAGGACCGAACCCCTTTATATTCCATATTAATGTCCATAGACTACTTACCCAGTTATCCCTTTATCCCTCCCCTACCGTATATCCTAGGACCGAACCCCTATATTCCATATTAATGTCCATAGACTACTTACCCAGTTATCCCTTTATCCCTCCCCTACCGTATATCCTAGGACCGAACCCCTTTATATTCCATATTAATGTCCATAACTACTTACCCAGTTATCCCTTTATCCCTCCCCTACCGTTATATCCTAGGACCGAACCCCTTTATATTCCATATTAATGTCCATAGACTACTTACCCAGTTATCCCTTTATCCCCCCCTACCGTTATATCCTAGGACCGAACCCCTTTATATTCCATATTAATGTCCATAGACTACTTACCCATTTATCCCTTTTCCCCTCCCCTACCGTTAATCCTAGACCGAACCCCTTATATTCCATATTAATTCCATAGACTACTTACCCAGTTATCCCTTTATCCCTCCCCTACCGTTATATCCTGGACCGAACCCCTTTATATTCCCATATTAATGTCCATAACTACTTACCCAGTTTATCCCTTTATCCCCTCCCCTACCGTTATATCCTAGGACCGAACCCCTTATATTCCATATTAATGTCCATAGACTACTTACCCAGTTATCCCTTTATCCCTCCCCTACCGTTATATCCTAGGACCGAACCCCTTTATATTCCCATATTAATGTCCATAGACTACTTACCCAGTTATCCCTTTATCCCTCCCCTACCGTTATATCCTAGGCCGAACCCCTTTATTTCCATATTAATGTCCATAGACTACTTACCCAGTTATCCCTTTATCCCTCCCCTACCGTTATATCCTAGGACCGAACCCCTTTATATCCCATATTAATGTCCATAGACTACTTACCCAGTTATCCCTTTATCCCTCCCCTACCGTTATATCCTAGGACCGAACCCCTTTATTCTATATTAATGTCCATAGACTACTTACCCAGTTATCCCTTTATCCTCCCCTACCGTTATATCCTAGGACCGAACCCCTTATATTCCTATTAATGTCCATAACTACTTACACCCAGTTATCCCTTTATCCCTCCCCTACCGTTATTCCTAGGACCGAACCCCTTTATATTCAATATTAATGTCCATAGACTAATTACCCAGTTATCCCTTTATCCTCCCCTACCGTTATATCCTAGGACCGAACCCCTTTATACCCATATTAATGTCCATAGACTACTTACCCATTATCCCTTTATCCCTCCCCTACCGTTATGATACCTAGGACCGAACCCCTTTTATCCCATATTAATGTCCATAGACTACTTACCCAGTTATCCCTTTATCCCCCCTACCGTTATATCCTAACCGAACCCCTTTATATTCCATATAAATGCTATAGAACTACTACCCAGTTATCCCTTTATCCCTCCCCTACCGTATATCCTAGGACCGAACCCCTTTATATTCCATATTAATGTCCATAGACTACTTACCCAGTTTCTCCCTTTATCCCTCCCCTACCGTTATATCCTAGGACCGAACCCCTTATATCCCATATTAATGTCCATAGACTACTTACCCAGTTATCCCTTTACCCTCCCCTACCGTTATATCCTAGGACCGACCCCTTTATATTCCATATTAATGTCCATAGCCTACTTACCCCTTTCTCCCTCCCCTACCGTTAATCCTAGGACCGAACCCCTTTATATTCCATATTAATGTCCATAGACTATACCCAGTTATCCCTTAATCCCTCCCCTACCGTTATATCCTAGGACGAACCCCTTTATATTCCATATAATGTCCTAGACTACTTACCCAGTTATCCCTTTATCCCTCCCCTACCGTTATATCCTAGAACCGAACCCCTTTATATTCATATTATGTCCATAGACTACTTACCCAGTTATCCCTTATCCCTCCCCTACCTAAATCCTAGGACCGAACCCCTTTATATTCCATATTAATGTCCATAGACTATTACCCAGTTATCCTTCCTATCCCTCCCTACCTTTATATCCTAGGACCGAACCCCTTTATATTCCATATTAATGTCCAAGACTACTTACCCAGTTATCCCTTTTCCCTCCCCTACCGTTATATCCTAGGACCGAACCCCTTTATATCCATATTATGTCCATAGACTACTTACCCAGTTATCCCTTTATCTCTCCCTACCGTTATATCCTAGGACCGAACCCCTTATATTCCATATTAATGTCCATAGACTACTTACCCAATTCCCTTTATCCTCCCCCTACCGTTATATCCTAGGACCGAACCCCTTATATTCCATATTAATGTCCATAGACTACTTACCCAGTTATCCCTTTATCCCTCCCCTACCGTTATATCCTAGGACCGAACCCCTTTATATTCCATATTAATGTCCATAGACTACTTACCCAGTTATCCCTTTATCCCTCCCCTACCGTTATATCCTGGACCGAACCCCTTTATATTCCATATTAATGTCCATAGACTACTTACCCAGTTATCCCTTTATCCCTCCCCTACCGTTATATCTAGGACCGAACCCCTTTATATTCCATATTAATGTCCATAGACTACTTACCCAGTTATCCCTTTATCCCTCCCACCGTTATATCCTAGGACCGAACCCCTTTATCCCATATTAATGTCCATAGACTACTTACCCAGTTTCCCTTTATCCCTCCCCTACCGTTATACCTAGGACCGAACCCCTTTATATTCATATTAATGTCCATAGACTACTTACCCAGTTATCCCTTTCCCTCCCCTACCGTTATATCCTAGGACCGAACCCCTTTATATCCCATATTAATGTCCATGAACTACTTACCCAGTTATTCTTATCCCTCCCCTACCGTTATATCCTAGGACCGAACCCCTTTATATTCCCATATTAATGTCATAGACTACTTACCAGTATCCCTTTATCCCTCCCCTACCGTTATATCCTAGGACCAAACCCCTTTATATTCCATATTAATGTCCATAGACTACTTACCCAGTTATCCCTTTATCCCTCCCCTACCGTTATATCCTAGGACCGAACCCCTTTATATTCCCATATTAATGTCCATAGACTACTTACCCAGTTATCCCTTATCCCTCCCCTACCGTTATCCTAGGACCGAACCCCTTTATCCCATATTAATGTCCATAACTACTTACCCAGTTATCCCTTTATCCCTCCCCTACCGTTATATCCTAGGACCGAACCCCTTTATATTCCATATTATATCCATAGACTACTTACCCAGTTATCCCTTTATCCCTCCCCTACCGTTATATCCTAGGACCGAACCCCTATATTCCATATTAATGTCCATAGACTACTTACCCAGTTATCCCTTTATCCCTCCCCTACCGTTATATCCTAGACCGAACCCCTTTATATTCCTATAATGTCCATAGACACTACCCAGTTATCCCTTTATCCCTCCCCTACCGTTATACCTAGGACCGACCCCTTTATATTCATATTAATGTCCATAGACTACTTACCCTTATCCCTTTATCCCTCCCTACCGTTAATCCTAGGACGCACCCCTTTATATTCCATATTAATGTCCATAGACTACTTACCCAGTATCCCTTTATCCCTCCCCTACCGTTATATCCTAGGACCGAACCCCTTTATATTCATATAATGTCCATAGACACTTACCCAGTTATCCCTTTATCCCTCCCCTACCGTTATATCCTAGGACCGAACCCCTTTATATTCCATATTATGTCCATAGACTACTTACCCAGTTATCCCTTTATCCCTCCCCTACCGTTATATCCTAGGACCGAACCCCTTTTATATCCTATTAATGTCCATAGACTACTTACCCAGTTATCCCTTTATCCCTCCCCTACCGTTATATCCTAGGACCAGACCCCTTTATATTCCATATTAATGTCCATAACTACTTACCCAGTTATCCCTTTATCCCTCCCCTCCGTTATATCCTAGGACCGAACCCCTTTATATTCCATATTAATGTCCATAGACTACTTCCCAGTTATCCCTTTACCCTCCCCTACCGTTATATCCTAGGACCGAACCCCTTTATATTCATATAATGTCCATAGACTACTTACCCGTTATCCCTTTATCCCTCCCCTACCGTTTATCCTAGGACCGAACCCCTTATATTCCTATTAATGTCCATAGACTACTTACCCAGTTATCCCTTTATCCCTCCCCTACCATTGTATCCTAGGACCGAACCCCTTTATGTCCATAGACTACTTACCCAGTTATCCCTTTATCCCTCCCCTACCGTTATATCCTAGGACCGAACCCCTTTATATTCCCATATTAATGTCCATAGACTACTTACCCAGTTATCCCTTATCCTCCCCTACCGTTATATCCTAGGACCGAACCCCTTTATATTCAAATATAATGTCCATAGACTACTTACCCAGTTATCCCTTTATCCCTCCCCTACCGTTATATCCTAGGACCGAACCCCTTTATTCCATATAATGTCCATAGACTACTTACCCAGTTATCCCTTTATCCCTCCCCTACCGTTATATCCTAGGACCGAACCCCTTTAATTCATATTAATGTCCTAGACTACTACCCGTTATCCCTTTATCCCTCCCTACCGTTATATC
The DNA here is from genome assembly GCA_019447015.1 of Hymenochirus boettgeri. Lineage (NCBI taxonomy): Eukaryota > Metazoa > Chordata > Amphibia > Anura > Pipidae > Hymenochirus > Hymenochirus boettgeri. Next base: position 32,555 of record JAACNH010000878.1, on the reverse strand, counting down.
CTAGGACCGAACCCCTTTATATTCCATATTAATGTCCATAGACTACTTACCCAGTTATCCCTTTATCCTCCCCTACCGTTATATCTAGGACCGAACCCCTTTATATTATATAATGTCCATAGACTACTTACCCAGTTTATCCCTTTACTCTCCCCTACCGTTATATCCTAGGACCGAACCCCTTTATATTCCATATTAATGTCCATAGACTACTTACCCAGTTATCCCTTTATCCTCCCCTACCGTTATATCCTAGGACCGAACCCCTTTATTTCCATATTAATGTCATAGAACTACTTACCCAGTTATCCCTTTATCCCTCCCCTACCGTTATATCCTAGGACCGAACCCCTTTATTCCATATTAATGCCATAGACTACTTACCAGTTATCCCTTTATCCCTCCCCACGTTATATCCTGGACCGCACCTTTATATTCATATTAATGTCCATAGACTACTTACCCAGTTTCCCTTTATCCCTCCCCTACCGTTATATCCTAGGACCGAACCCCTTTATATTCCATATTAATGTCCATAGACTACTTACCCAGTTATCCCTTTATCCCTCCCCTACCGTTATATCCTAGGACCGAACCCCTTTATATTCCATATTAATGTCCATAGACTACTTACCCATTATCCTTATCCCTCCCTACCGTTATATCCTAGGACCGAACCCCTTTATATTCCATATTAATGTCCATAGACTACTTACCCAGTTATCCCTTTTCCCTCCCCTACCGTTATACCTAGGACCGAACCCCTTTATATTCCATATTAATGTCCATAGACTACTTACCCAGTTATCCTTTATCCCTCCCCTACCGTTTATATCCTAGGACCGAACCCTTATATTCCATATTAATGTCCATAGACTACTTACCCAGTTATCCCTTAATCCCTCCCTACCGTTATATCCTAGGACCGAACCCCTTTATATTACATATAAATGTCCATAGACTACTTACCCAGTTATCCCTTTACCTCTCCCCTACCGTTATATCCTAGGACCGAACCCCTTATATTCCATATTAATGTCCATAGACTACTTACCCAGTTATCCCTTTATCCCTCCCTACCGTTATATCCTAGGACCGAACCCCTTATATTCCATATTAATTTCCATAGACTACTTACCCAGTTATCCCTTTTCCCTCCCCTACCGTTATATCCTAGGACCGAACCCCTTTATATTCCAATTAATGTCCATAGACTACTTACCCAGTTATCCCTTATCCTCCCTACCGTTATATCCTAGGACCGAACCCCTTTATATTACATATAATGTCCATAGACTACTTACCCAGTTATCCCTTTATCCTCTCCCCTACCGTTATATCCTAGGACCGAACCCCTTTATATTCCATATTAATGTCCATAGACTACTTACCCAGTTATCCCTTTATCCCTCCCCTACCGTTATATCCTAGGACCGAACCCCTTTATATCCATATTAATGTCCATAGACTACTTCCCAGTTATCCCTTTATCCCTCCCCTACCGTTATATCCTAGGACCGAACCCCTTTATATTCCATATTAATGTCCATAGACTACTTACCCAGTTATCCCTTTATCCCTCCCCTACCGTATATCCTAGGACCGAACCCCTTTATATTCATATAATGTCCATAGACTACTTACCCAGTTATCCCTTTATCCCTCCCCTACCGTTATATCTAGGACCGAACCCCTTTAATTCCATATTAATGTCCTAGACTACTACCCAGTTCTCCTTTATCCCTCCCCTACCGTTATATCCTAGGACCGAACCCCTTTATATTCCCTATTATGTCATAGACTACTACCCAGTTATCCCTTTATCCCTCCCCTACCGTTAATCCTAGGACCGAACCCCTTTATATTCCATATTAATGCCTATAGACTACTTACCCCTTTATCCCTCCCCTACCGTTATATCCTAGGACCGAACCCCTTTATTTCATATTAATGTCCATAGACTAATTACCCAGTTATCCCTTAATCCCTCCCTACCGTTATATCCTAGGACCGAACCCCTTTATATTCCATATTAATGTCCATAGACTACTACCCAGTTATCCCTTTATCCCTCCCCTACCGTTATACCTAGGACCGAACCCCTTTATATCCATATTAATGTCCATAGACTACTTACCCAGTTATCCCTCCCCTACCGTATTATATCCTAGGACCGAACCCCTTTATATTCCATATTAATGTCCATAGACTACTTACCCAGTTATCCCTTTATCCCTCCCCTACCGTTATATCCAGGACCGAACCCCTTTATATTCCAATTAATGTCCATAGACTACTTACCCAGTTTCCTTTATCCCTCCTCCCCTACCGTATATCCTAGGACCAACCCCTTATATTCCATATTAATGTCCATAGACTACTTACCCAGTTATCCCTTTATCCCCCCCTACCGTTATATCCTAGGACCGAACCCCTTTATATTCCTATTAATGTCCATAGACTACTTACCCGTTTCCCTTTACTCCCCTACCGTTATCTCTAGGACCGAACCCCTTTATATTCCATATTAATTGCATAGACTACTTACCCAGTTATCCCTTTATCCCTCCCCTACCGTTATATCCTAGGACGACACCCCTTTTATTCCATATTCCATAGACTACTTACCCAGTTTATCCCTTTATCCCTCCCCTACCGTTATATCCTAGGACCGAACCCCTTTATATTCCATATTAATGTCATAGACTATACCCAGTTTCCCTTATCCCTCCCCTACCGTTATATCCTAGGACCGAACCCCTTATATTCCATATAATGCCATAGACTACTTACCCAGTTATCCCTTTATCCCTCCCCTACCGTTATATCCTAGGACCGAACCCCTTTATATTCCATATTAATGTCCATAGACTACTTACCCAGTTATCCCTTTATCCCTCCCTACCGTTATATCCGAGACCGAACCCCTTTATATCCCATATTATGTCATAGACTACTTACCCAGCTATCCCTTTATCCTCCCCTACCGTTATATCCTAGGACTGAACCCCTTTATATTCCCATATTAATGTCCATAGACTACTTACCCAGTCATCCCTTTATCCCTCCCCTACCGTTATATCCTAGGACTGAACCCCTTTATATTCCCATATTAATGTCCATAGACTACTTACCCAGTTATCCCTTTATCCCTCCCCTACCTTTATATCCTAGGACCGAACCCCTTTATATTTCCCATATTAATGTCCATAGACTACTTTCCCGGTTATCCCTTTATCCCTCCCCTACCGGTATATCCTAGGACTGAATCCCTTTATATTCCCATATTAATGTCCATAGACTACTTACCCAGTTATCCCTTTATCCTTCCCCTACCATTATATCCTAGGACTGAACCCCTTTATATTCCTATATTATATCCATAGGCTACTTACCCAGTTATCCCTTTATCCCTCCCCTACCGGTATATCCTAGGACCGAACCCCTTTATATTCCCATATTAATGTCCATAGACTACTTACCCAGTTATCCCTTTATCCCTCCCCTACCGTTATATCCTAGGACCGAACCCCTTTATATTCCCATATTAATGTCCATAGACTACTTACCCAGTTATCCCTTTATCCCTCCCATACCGGTATATCCTAGGACCGAACCCCTTTATATTTCCCATATTAATGTCCATAGACTACTTACCCGGTTATCCCTTTATTCCTCCCCTACCGTTATATCCTAGGACTGAACCCCTTTATATTCCCATATTAATGTCCATAGACTACTTACCCAGTTATCCCTTTATCCCTCACCTACCGTTATATCCTAGGACCGAACCCCTTTATATTCCCATATTAATGTCCATAGACTACTTACCCAGTTATCCCTTTATCCCTCCCCTACCGGTATATCCTAGGACTGAATCCCTTTATATTCCCATATTAATGTCCATAGACTACTTACCCAGTTATCCCTTTATCCCTCCCCTACCGTTATATCCTAGGACCGAACCCCTTTATATTCCCATATTAATGTCCATAGACTACTTAACCAGTCATCCCTTTATCCCTCCCCTACCGTTATATCCTAGGACCGAACCCCTTTATATTCCCATATTAATGTCCATAGACTACTTACCCAGTTATCCCTTTATCCCTCCCCTACCGTTATATCCTAGGACCGAACCCCTTTATGTTCCCACGGTGGCTCAGTGGTTAGCACGGTGGCTCAGTGGTGAGTACGGTGGCTCAGTGGCTAGCATGGTGGCTCAGTGGTGAGTACGGTGTCTCAGTGGTTAGTACGGTGGCTCAGTGGTTAGCACGGTGGCTCAGTGGTTAGTACGGTGGCTCAGTGGTTAGTATGGTGGCTCAGTGGTTAGCACGGTGGCTCAGTGGTTAGCACTGATACCTTGCAGCGCTGAGGTCCTGAGTTCGATTCCACCCTTGGACACATCTGCAAGGAGTTTGTATGTTCTCCCCGTGCTTGCGTGGGTTTCCTCCGGGCACTCCGGTTTCCCCCACAATCATAAAGACATACTGATAGGTTGTATGTGTCAAATAAATGTGCTTAGATTGTAAGCTCTTCGGGGCAGGGCCTGATGTGAATGTATACATGGAATTGTAAAGTGCCACAGAAGATGTTGGCGCTATATAAATCCATAATAATAATATTAATGTCCATAGACTACTTTCTTAAATGATCCCTATTCTGTTTGTTAATTTTTTTCAAGTTATGTCTGTAATGCCCTGTTATTTTCTACAATCCACATACTGGGGAACTCACACATACTCTCCCTCTCTTCTCTCTCTTTCTCTTTCTCTGTCTCTCTTCTCTCTCTCTCTCTCTTTCTCTCTTCTTTCTCTTTCTCTGTCTCTCTTCTCTCTCTCTCTCTTTCTCTCTTCTCTCTCTGTCTCTCTCTCTTCTCTCTGTCTCTCTCTCTTCTCTCTCTTTCTCTGTCTCTCTTCTCTCTCTGTCTCTCTCTCTTCTCTCTTCTCTCTCTGTCTCTCTCTCTTCTCTCTCTTCTCTCTATGTCTCTCTTATCTCTCTGTCTCTCTCTCTTCTCTCTTTCTCTGTCTCTCTTCTCTCTCTGTCTCTCTCTCTTCTCTCTTTCTCTGTCTCTCTTCTCTCTCTCTGTCTCTCTCTCTTCTCTCTTTCTCTGTCTCTCTTCTCTCTCTGTCTCTCTCTCTTCTCTCTTCTCTCTCTGTCTCTCTCTCTTCTCTCTCTGTCTCTCTTCTCTCTCCGTCTCTCTCTCTTCTCTCTTTCTCTCTCTCTCTCTCTTCTCTCTCTTCTCTCTCTGTCTCTCTTCTCTCTCTGTCTCTCTTCTCTCTCTGTCTCTCTCTCTCCTCTCTCTTTCTCTGTCTCTCTTCTTTCTCTCTCTCTCTCTTCTCTCTTTCTCTGTCTGTCTTCTCTCCCCTCCAGTGAACCTCACTACACAGAACAAAGTTCAGATAATCCCAGCGAATGGTGAGATCTACCTGGGAGCATCCAAGACATTTCTATGTAAAGGTCAGTGCTATACAGTGTGTTCAATGACATCCTTATTATAGAATCTGTACTTACCTTACATCACTTTGCATCAATAAACAATCCCTATTGGGGATCATCACAACACAATTTTGTCGTTAGGGGTGTATTAGTGTTTAGTTAGGTAGAAGTGGAGATTAAAGGGAAACTAAACAGATGTTATGGACTTTGTTAAGCAGGAAATCTGGATCTAGAGGGTTAATTCCCTCCATGTGAATAATAGAACGCCCGGGAACACTTACCTAACGGTGATCCACTCATGGCTCCAGCTGATTTCATGTACTTTAAAATTAGTTTATTGTCCCTTTAAATCAAAAATCTGGTCCCTTGTCCGTTCCCTGCCCCCAACCCCACCTGATATATTCAGCACTTTATTACCTGCATTACTAACCAGATATTTAATGATAATTACTGTCCCCATTCTGGCAGAGCAAGCTGACTCCTCCCTCCATGCTGTCAATCAAGGCTGTGACTGCTGACATCACAACCAATGACTGACTGCTGTTTCACCTGCTGCCTCTACACATGCTCAAGCTTATAAAAAGCTCATTGAGCTGAGGGAGCAGGCAGAGACCTTTGCCAGAAAAGAATTCCTTTGGGCAATTATTTTCTAACATGTATGTGGGCCTTATAGAGTATATAGTATAAAAATTGTTAGGGAATCGACCTATAGCTTTTAACTCTTTAATGACAGCAAGACTGGAAGTAGTATTCTATAGCACAAGAAAGGACAGGGGAGCACTACAGTGGTGAATCCAAATCTTTTATTGAAACAACGACTACAACGTTTCGGGACGCCCTGTCCCTTCCTCAGGGACAGGGCGTTGTAGTCGTTGTTTCATTAAACATTTTGGATTCACCACTGTAGTGCTCCCCTGTCCTTTCTTGTGCTATAGAATGGTCTGGCCCTTGGAGTAGAGGGCAGGGGGACTGAACCTACCAACTTGTCTGGCATAAAGCCAACAGCGGTGTGCTGCAGTGTTTTCTGGACTGTATTGGAGGTAGTATTCCCATTATAGATTATTCCCATTATTGATTTAGTTGTTCATTTAAACACACAGGCACACTCCTACCCATTACAAACCAATCACAAACAGACTGTATCTCAATAGTCCCAAACGGCAATTCTCTGGATATTGCAACAGCCAAAGGATGTAGTGTTTGCCAACACTGGAGAGTGCATGATAGACGCCACTGGATTTACCATTAGGCACATTAGGCACAGTAGACACGCGGCTAGGGGCGCGTGAGGCTGGAGGGGCAGTTGTCAATCTCCTTCCACCAATCCAAGTCTATTTTCTTCCCCAAAAAAGCAAAAATGGGTGTGGTTTAGGGGTGTGGTCTGTGTTTAGGGGTGGGGCTAAGGGCGCCATCTAAACCCGTCTCCTAACACATTTCTGATGGTCTTTGCTGTATGGTATTTTATTACTGATTGGAAATAGACTGTTAATGACCCCCAATGACTGTCTATTATATTTACAAATGATACCATCTAAATGCTGCTATAATAATAATAATAACATAATTATACAGGGCCCCAGGTCTATGTATCTTCACTGGTGTCTGTTTTTAAATCTAACAAGCCAGGAGTGAAGGGACCCTAACGTGGTTGAAAGGTGATGATGAAGAGATAGAGAATGAGGAAGGACGTTTTGCCCTGAAACCAATCGATGAGAGCAACTATGGAATTAATATAACTGCCCGTGGGTACGACCTGAACGGGAAAGTTATCAAGTGCCACGCAGAGTTCGAATCTGGAGAGCCAGACGTGGCCAAAATCACCATGAGAGTCATAGGTAGGCAATCTATAATGTGTGCATGTAAACGGTCCCATTTATTTATAGGTATTGTAAGCCATAGGCGAGTCCTGGCTCAATTCCTCTCTATGATCCTCTCTATGGTTCTTTCTGTGAGCCTCTCTATGGCTTTCTCTATGATCCTCTTCATACTTCTCTCTATGATCCTCTCTATGGCTCTATGCTCCTCTCCATAATTCTCTCTACGATCCTTTCTATGGCTCTCAATATGATCCTCTCTATGATCCCTTTTATGGTTCACCCGACGATACTTCTTTCTATAATCCTCTCTATGGTTCTCTCTATGATCCTCTCTATGGTTCTCTCTACAGCTATCTCTATGATCATCCATATAGTTCTATGATCCTCTCTATGGTTCACACTTCAATCCTCTCTATTATACCCATTATTTTTCTCTCTACGATCCTCTCTATGGTTCTCTCTATGATCCTCTCTATGGTTCTCTCTATTATAATCTCTATGGGAATCTTTATGATGCCCTCTATGGTTCTCTCTACAAACCTCTCTATGCCTCTTCTTATGATCCTCTCTATGGTTCTCTCTATTATAATCTCAATGGGAATCTTTATGATGCCCTCTATGGTTCTCTCTACAAACCTCTCTATGCCTCTTCTTATGATCATCTCTATGGTTCTCTCTATGATCCTATGGTTCTCTGTATGGCTCTCTCCATGATCCTCTATGGTTCTCTCTATGATTCTATGGTTCTCTGTATGGCTCTCTCCATGATCCTCTATGGTTCTCTCTATGATTCTATGGTTCTCTGTATGGCTCTCTCCATAATCCTCTATGGTTCTCTCTATGATTCTATGGTTCTCTGAGGGCCTCTCTCCATTGATCCTCTATGGTTCTCTCTATGATTCTATGGTTCTCTGTATGGCTCTCTCCATGATCCTCTATGGTTCTCTCTATGATTCTATGGTTCTTTGTATGGCTCTCTCCATGATCCTCTATGGTTCTCATTAGACATCAGGGAACACGTTCATTTCCTTTTTTGTTGTTAAAGAAACACATTTTAAGTCTCAGCCCTGCTAGTTGGATATTTACCACATTAGATTCAGGCAACATGTGAACTGAATGGGATATTGATGCCACATGACAGAGGTTTAAATAGGGGCCTAATGATACCTCATCTCACCTCAACACTGTCTAAGCCCTGTCTAGTTCTGGTCCATCGCCGTGATCACTTTCCCAATCCTGAACATTACCTGGAAGAAAAATACCCAAACTGGGCCTGTTCCACTGAAACTTGGCAATGCAAATAAGTCGGAGGAGCACACTACTTCATTTTCAGTGGTTTATTGAGCAAAAAACATACAACGTTACGGGGGATATGGCCCTTGAGGTGGAGGGCTGGGAGGATTGCACCTATCAATTGAAGGCTGTGCCAAAGGGGGCGTGCTTGAGTGTACCCTATTGGAATTATTTGGATTACTTTTCCACCGAATTGTCAGTTATCTGCCCACAACACCCAACTGCTATTATTACCAGTTTATTACATGTATTTGTAACCAGATATTTAAGGACAAGTTCTATTCCATTCTGGTAAAGGTATCTGCCTCCTCCCTCAGCTCATTGAGCTTTTTATAAGCTTGAGCATGTGTAGAGGCAGCAGGTGAAACAGCAGTCAGTCATTGGCAGTGATATCAGTAGTCACAGCCTTTATTAATAGTAATGCAGGTAATAATGTGCTAAATATATCAATTGGGGCTGGGGGCAGGTAACTGACAATTGACCAGGTAATGTATTGTAATATTGTACCGCGCTGTATCCCCATGTGGTGCTGTATTAATAAAACTATATTTACATACATATTGCAGTCTAGCCATAAGAGAACTAAAGATCCCAGAATTCTCCAGATGATTTTCATTTCATTATATTTAGTGATTGGCAGGTGGGGAAGGCCCAGCCCCCTTTTAACAGGATTTGTAGATCTCTCTCTCCCTCAACACGTTTCTAGAAAAAATTTTAATTATTATTTTTTTTTTAATGATTTTATTTTTCCAGAAAAGCCCCAATTTACCAGTAAAAGGGAGAAAGTGAAAGAATTCGCAGCTGATTCACTTTTGAACATTCCATGTTCGGCCAAGGGAACTCCTGTTCCAAGGATTTCATGGATTTCCAATGGCGTGACCTTACCAAGCACACAAGGTCAGCCCCATAAGGTTTAGACCTTTAGAAACCCTGTAGTCATTCTGATCCTTTTCATACAATCTCTTCTCCATTCGTACCAGGTCGCGTCTCCGTCAGCGCAGAGGGAACCTTACAGATAAACAAAGTTCGTCTGTCGGATGCCGGGATTTACACCTGCCGCGCTTGGATCCAAGAACGAAGAGAAGAGGAACTCTGGAACCTCTCAGTCATTGTGAATGGTGAGTGGGAAAAATTGTGGCTCTCGGGGGCCAATGAACATATTTTGGGTTGAAAGACAATTGTCCATCAGTGACGCAATCAGAGAATGTTGCAGGATGCAGGTTGGTTGTAGAGATGTCTTTTCCTTCTTGCACCCATTAGAGACTCAACAAGAACTAATGTGTCCTGACTCCTTTAAATGCGCACACAGCATTAATACAGCCATTGACTGTATTGCTTGGAATTAGTATTCAGACTAGTGGATCTAACTTGGATATTCCTTATTCCCTTCAGCTCCACCAGTGGTTCAATTCCAGGATAAGACACAAAATGGCACCATAAAATCTGACATTCAACTGAACTGCTCAGTGACCGGGTATCCCGAGCCGACGGTGAGCTGGAGAAGGTGGGTTTATTTCCTGTTTGACAAGCCCCATCTAAATCCATTTTAATAACACGTTCCCAGGCAGGTTCTTGCTATAGAAAGTTCCATGGAAAGGAAATGCTAAAACAAACAAATGGTCACTTGTCAGTTACTTGACCACAACCCCAAGTAATATAATCAGCGCATTATTACATGTATTATTAACCAGATATTTGTGCCAGAGTAAGCTGGCTCCTCCCTCCAGTCAATCAAGGCTGTGACTGACATCACAATTAATGACAGACTGCTTATTCACCTGGTGCCTCCTCTGCACATTCTCAAGCTTGAGCAGAGAGAGGAGCAAAGAGAGGAGGAGAAACATCTGGTTACAAATACACGTAATAAACTGGTAAAAACTTTTCAGTAGTATAGGGACCCCCCTCCCAACCCTAACCACATGGTTTAAATTGAAAAATGTTCCTACGGCTTTCTCCATAGCTGGGCACCCACGTCTGTGATTGGCTGCCTCTCTCCCTCTGAATCAAACTGAGCATGTCAAAGCTCGCTGAACTCGGGGAGGGGGGGGTAACTGTGGGTGTTTCTGTACTGGAAGATTTTACTTTGAACCATTAGTTAGGAATTACTCGAAATTCAAAGGAAACGTTGTTTAAATGAAACGTTTCTGGACTATAGCTTAACGAAATATGTTTACGGATGGATTTAACCCATAAAAGAAATCTACATTGTCTATACCACAACATGTAAGGCCTTATTTGCATCCCTATGCACAGCACAATCCTTACAAATCTGCGGAGTTGCCAATGTGATTACCCAAGTGAAGAGATGAGTAACTGGTTTACTGAGATGAATTCAGTATTTAAGCCAGAACCCAAATATACTGTTATTTAACAACCTTTCCTTTTTATTTCCAGAGGGTCAGACCCCATCAAACCCAATGTACAGAAATACGCCCTTAGTCCCAGCGGGCGAGAGTTATCGATACTTTGGCTGGAGAAGTCAGACGAGGGGGAATATACCTGCACGGCTACCAACACATTCGGGGGTGACAGTTCAACTCTGCGGCTCAACGTGATTGGTAGATTGAGATTTCTATAGGGTTAATATAGGGTTAATATCTATAACCTCTACACACATAGGATCTCCATGCTGCAAGGTTAAAGGGCAACTCTGGTCTCCGAAAGGGTTAATTGACTCCCATATTTTTTTCCTAGCGCCACAGACCCTGGGCGGAGGAGTCGTCGCTGCCATTGTGCTTCTCGTATTATTGGTGGTGATCTTGGCGGTGGATTTAACCTGCTATCGAACAAGGAGGAAAGGTTTCCTCATGTACATTTCCTCTGCCCTAATGGGGAAGCCAAACCCCAGCGTCAAGCTTCAAGAGAATGAAATAATGTAAGTGCACCCCTCCCAAACATTGGAATGGTAGCGGCCAGGATGTGAAATAATGTAAGTGCACCCCTCCCAAACATTGGGATGGTAGCGTCCAGGATGTGAAATAATGTAAGTGCACCCCTCCCAAACATTGGAATGGTAGTGGCCAGGATGTGAAATAATGTAAGTGCACCCCTCCCAAACATTGGAATGGTAGCGGCCAGGATGTGGGTGAAGCCTATTCACATCCCACTCAGCCCCATCCATGGATCAATGGTCACCTCCCTGGGCCACCTGACCACTACTCATAAACCAAACATGGGGTCATTCCACAGAGCTCCATGCAATGAGACCTGGTACCGGTACTGACGGGATTGGCTATTTATTGGTGACGAATGTTCCACATCGGTGCTGGAAGCGATCGGTTCAAATGAAAACTTTCCCTCGTTCGCGGTCGGCCTCCTGTACTAGGGTATAGGGAGTCAACCGCGACCGTGGGGAGTATGGCGGTTACAAAGGCGCTCCCTATGCTTTATAGGGATCATAGGGATCATGACAGATTGGAGCTCCGTCACATTCTGATGATGTCAGGGTATGTGCCATAATGACAGAGTAGCCACAGAGCGTGCTCCGACCATTGGTAGGATCAGTAGGCCCCGACCATCTTCACACCTTTAATGCAGCACAGAGTGCAGTCATCACAGGAAAGCAACAGGTTCATCTTTAAGGCAAAGAAAGAGAATGTTCAGTGCCATATTTTACCAATGAAAGTTAAATGCTGGCTGTGCAATAAATACTAATAAATACAGAGTCCAATTGTATCCTTTAAATTCAGCTCCTTTACTGCCATTAATGCATGAATATTAATTGTCTGTACAGTATTGTAAACATTATTAATGTATTGATTTCATTGGCTAATATGTTCAATGACAAATAAATCTATCTATCTGTCTATCGATCTATCTATCTATTATCTATCTATCTATCTATCTATCTATCTATCTATCTATCTATCTATCTGTCTATCTATCTATCTATCTATCTATTATCTATCTATCTATCTATCTATCAATCTATTATCTATCTATCTATTATCTATCTATCATCTATCTATCTATCTATCTATCTATTTATCTATCTATTATTTATCTATCATCTATCTATCTATCTATCTATCTATTATCTATCTATCCTATGTATTATCCTCATATCTTATCAGCTATTTATCTATCTATTAATATTATCATCATATCTATCGATCAATCTCTTATCCTATCTATCTATTATTGATCTTCATCTATAATCTATACTATCTATCATCTATCTATCTATCTATCTATTATCTATCTATCTATCTATCTATCTATCTATCTATCTATCTATCTATCTATCTATCTATCTATCTATTATCTATCTATTTATCTATCTATCATCTATCTATCATCTATCTATCTATCTATCTATTATATATCTATCTTTCTACCGTATATACTTGAGTATAAACCGAGGATTTCAGGCTGTAAAATCAGCCTGAAAACTCGACCACGGTTTATACTCGAGTCAGTAACTTAATTTAGCAATCTGGCAGCTGCTGGGAGTTGTAGTTTCCAAACATCTGTAGTGCCAAGGAATGTCTTTTAAATGAACAGCAGAATTCTCATACAGTAATAGCCATATATGAGACTACTGTATGGGAATGCTGCTGTCCATTTTAAGGGCAACTAAAGCCTCAAAACAATTCAGAATCAGAAGGCAGTAGTGGTCATGATTTCTACCCTTGGTTTATACTCGGGTCGGTCCTATCTATCCTAATATATTGACATTTCCCTGTTACAGGAAGGGATCCAATGATAAGTGCCAGGTTGTCAATATCTCCGGGATCCATCCCTGATTCACCAACACACAGAACCAAGTAACGAATGTGACTTTTCTCCATACGTTGGAACTCAACATCTAAACCAATAGAGATGTTTCCTGGACTCCTGTATTAAATCAAATCACCTTCCTTCTTACCAGATAAATGTGAACAGCCGTCTGTTATCCATGCACATCAATTTATAGCTTCCCAAATAGACAGGACAGTCCTGCTCTGTACCTTTGGATTTTTACATATGGGTGGGAGCTGCCATATTGTTTGCCTTAGACAGTACAGTATGAGGGTATAGCTTATTGTATGTACAGAACATTCCTTCTCTGTATATTTATATTTATACATATGGGTGGGAGCTGCTATAGTGTTTGCCTTAGACAGTACAGTATGAGGGTATAGCTTATTGTGTGTACAGAACATTCCTTCTCTGTATATTTATACATATGCGTGGGAGCTGCCATATTGCTTTCCCTTAGACAGTATTAAATGAGGGTATAGCTTGCGTGAGCATATGACCTTCCTTTTTTGGGTATTTTTACAGGAAAGTTTCAATTACACAGCATGAGGGTATAGCTTATAGAACACATACATACCTATGTGGGAGCTACCATATTGTATGCCAGAGCACAGGAATTATCTACCATTGCGGTTAAGACAAGGGTAAGACTATTCAGATATTACCTATTTCTATATTGGTGTCAGGAATATATTTTTGTACAGATAATGTTTATAATGTACATAAGGTTAATTACCTGCCTCTGTAACCTATGCTTGGTCCATAACTAAACCTCTAACAGAATAAAATGTGGATTTAAACCCCAAACACCCGTTTCTTTCTATAAAGGATCCATGACAATTATTCCGGCTGCATAGAACATTCTATTGGTGTATCAATTACCTATCAAACTGATACAATTAGTGCTGCTATAGGACGCTGCTATAGGACATTACAAAGACAGCGATGTATAAAGGCCAAACTGACGTGAAAAAGGGCAAGTAAACTATATAACAGCAGCGGTATTAAAGGGCCAATGAACTATTACCCAAAAAGAATAAACTATTTCTTATAACGTTACATACAGTGTATATTTTTTTTCCCCATTTTATGTATATATTTTAATATTAAAGGGTAACTCCACACATTTGATATTTCCCCTACACAAAACTGTAATTAAACTGCTAAAGAATCGCATGATATTTTACTTGTCTTCCTAAGTAAACGTACACAATGGATTCTTTTCAGTACCAAATATGAAATTTTAGGCAGTTATTTCCCTCTCTGCTGGGTCAGTGACCTCGCACATGCTCAGTATCGACCGTTCACCCAGAGGGACACAAGAGATAGTGGAATTCTCCAATTAGAGACATACAGGGTTATTCAATAAAAGTTCTTATTGTTTAAAATGGTGCTATTTTGCCCCAACCAATCAGATGTTAGCTTTCAAATGTTAAATAAGATCTAATTGGTTGGGGTAAAATTAGCACCATTTTAAACGATAAGAACTTTTATTGAATCTCCCTTTTTGTATCTCCCTGTTGAACACCTTTAAGGGGTGGTGAAAGTGAAAGTAAAGGTGGGTACACACAATAAAGGGACAATACTGTTGTATAGGGAGTCAGCCGTGTCTGAGGAAAATTTGAAGTCTGATCTTTCTCCCTAAGCGTTACACAGTGAGACTGCTCGGGACTGTGTGTAGAGGGATCAGCTTCACTGATGGGGTTTCTACACAGAATGGGCTACCTGTACCCACAGTACCTTGCTTTAAAAGTTATGAATTAAGGACTCACTAATGACAAGGTAGATAAGCTGCAGCTTCCAATATTACCACTAGGTGGCACAATGTACAGTTTGAACCAAGAATCAGGCAGATTCAATAAAAGTTCTTATCGTTAAAAATGGTGCTAATTTTGCCCCAATCAATCAGATGTTAGCTTTGAAATGTTAAATAAGATCTGATTGGTTGGGGCACAATTAGCACCATTTTTAACGATAAGAACATTTATTGAATAACCCTAATTGCCTAGTGAATAATTTACCAACATGTACTGTACTTGATACCAATCGGTATGGTAGCACCATTACAACAGCAGCCCACTCTTATTTCTGCAAGACGTAAACAATATACCAGCATGTTGATTTGTTCATGGTTAGCATGCCAATTGCTGGAATGTGCCGTGCATTTTTTGCTTTAGTGCAAATAGATTTCCATGCTTTGTATTTGATGCCATGCCTTCCCGCATGCCAACTTAGGGTTGCCCTTTTTGCAGTTTATAAAATTCCCCCTTGTGAGCCTGTTGGCCAGCAGTCAATCACAATTGTTACGGATGACATCACGGCCAATGAATGAGTGTGCATGTGTTTTTAAAGGGAAACTGTGGTCTCCAAACAAGTTGAGTTTAAATGAAAGGCCAGTCTCCTACCTTTAAAACAAGCCATCAACCACCTCTCTACGTGTTCCACAGCCCAAGATATACAGAAATGACTGACCAGAAAGTTAATGGGTGGGAGGCTGACATGTGACATTCCTAAGGCTTCTCCTGCACAGTGCCGCCGGCGAGCACCGCCTCAGCCTCAGTTTGTGAGGGAGACAGGAAGTCCCTCCTCCTCTCGGCTGTGTGGAGGACCTGCAGCTGGGGGGTGGTGGGAGGGGGGGTGTCAGAGTGGCCCACAGCACCTGTGAGTGGGTGGGGCCATGGCACCTGCGAGTGGGTGGGGCCACGACACCCACGAGTGGGTGGGGACACGGCACCCGTGAGTGGGCAGGAACACATGGGGCTGTTAAGGAATGGGCCAAGGGGGGCCTGCAACTGGAGGGACCATGGGTCCGTGAGTGGGAGGGACCAGAGGGGCTGCAAAGGGGAGGAGACACAGGGCAGATTGACTGACAGGTTTCAGAGCAGGAATCAGGAAGTGCAGGGGACCTGGTGATGCTGCTGCCATATCACACACAAATGTAAATATCTTCAAAAATATGCAAAATAAACAAAGGAAATAAATTGCAAAAATTAGAGAAAGAGAGCAATTCCTATTAATTTACCTAAAGTAATTTTTGGACCACAGTTCCACTTTAACAAGCTTAACGAAAACTAGGGAAACGGACAGCTGAGAGCAAGGTGAATCTCAGTTCCAGAACGCCAGGGAGTTTGTTTGGGAGGTTGGGTCTAACATTTTGTAGAATGTAAACAAATGTGAAAACTATAAACTGCACAGCTAATTCTGGCCGTACAATTTTGGAATCCTGTGTACAAATATGAATATGAAGAGAGACTGGAAAAGTTACAATTATGTACGCTGGAGAAAAGGCGCTTGCGTGGGGATATGATTACTGTGTATAAATACATTAACGGGCCATACAATAAACTATCTGGGGCATTGATCACCAATAGAACATGTCAGAGGACATGCAATCTTCCAACCTTAAAGGATGTCCACGTGTCCTCTGATATGACCTATTAGTGAACAATGCACCAGAGAGTTTACTGTATGGCCTATTAATATATTTATATAAAGTGATCATGTCCCCACACAAACGTCGCTTTTCAATGTAAACAGCCCTAACTTGTCTAATCTGCCTGCATATTCAAGCCTCTCCATTCCCCTTATTAATTTAGTTGCCTTTCTCTGAACTGCCTCAATCTCCAAGATGTCCCTTTTGTATATGGATTCCAAAACCGCACCGCATATTCAAATGTGGCCTTACCAGTGCCTTGTAAAGAGGGAGAATAATATTTTCTTCTGATTCCATTCCCCTCTTTATACAAGACAATATCTTGCTAGCTCTAGCTGTTGCTACCTGGCATTGTTTGCTATAGCAGTCTGTTATCTACCAGAACCCCCAAATCTATTTCCATTACAGATTCACTTAACACAGAGTTTTTTATGGTGTAGGTGGCACAGGGATTATTAAATCCCAAATGCATCACCTTCATTTATCAACATTGAATCTCATCTGCCATTCTGTGCCCATTGATGAATCTATCTAGGTCTGCTGCAGCATTGCACATCATTGGAAGTTTCCAAAGCTCTGCATAGGTTAGTGTCATCAGCAAACAAAGAGACCTTGCTCTCAATGCCCTTCTAAGTAATTTATAAACAGATTAAACAGAAGCGGCCCCAGTACGAACCTGCGGAACTCCGCTTAGAACTTTAGCCCACAAGATGTAGCTCCATTAACCACACTTCTGTTGCGGTCCAATAACCAGTTCTCTATCCATTGACAATGTTTCTTCAAGGCCAACAGTCCTAGTTTATACATTAGTCGCCTATGTGGCACAGTATCAAAGGCTTTCGCAAAAATCCAAATAACCACATCACTGCTGCCTGAATCCAACTTCTTACTCACTTCTTCATAAAAACCAATTAGATTTGTCTGGCATGATCTATTTCTCATAAATCCATGCTGACTACTTCTAATAAGATGATCTCTGGAGACAAAGTCAAGGATATGATCCCTTAACAAAGTTTCCATCACCTTCCCTACCACTGATGTTAGTCTTCCAGCTCTCGGATTTGTAACTATTGCAGGTTTGGGTTTGATTAGTGATTTACCTTTATACAGTTTTAAATCCGAGGGGTGAACTTGCCCTTAACAATCATTTTTAGTTCAGTTTCCTATTACACATTGTCCTGTGCCAGGTCCCACCTCTCCCTGTGCCTCTCCCTGTGAATGGAGCTGAATGATAAAAACCTTATTTACCTTTACTGGGGTGCGGCCATTTCTATTCTCACAATCCTTCCTCAATATTTACTAACCAGCAATGATCAGACTGACTGCATTAACCTTACAATAAGCTAACATCCGATTGGTTGGTTCAAATTATTAGACTTTTTTTTAGGTTGTTGGGTAAATGTTACCTCACCATGTCCTGTACCACCCTCACCGTGTCCTGTACCACCCTCACCGTGTCCTGTACCACCCTCACCGTGTCCTGTACCACCCTCACCGTGTCCTGTACCACCCCTCCACGTGTCCTGTACCACCCTCACCGTGTCCTGTACCACCCTCACCGTGTCCTGTACCACCCTCACCGTGTCTGTACCACCCTCACCGTGTCCTGTACCACCCTCACCGTGTCCTGACCACCCTCACCGTGTCTGACCACCTTCCGTCCTGCACCACCCTCACCGTGTCCTGCACCACCCTCACCGTGTCCTGCACCACCCTCACCGTGTCCTGCACACTCATCCTGACACCTCACCGTGTCCTGCCCACCACCCTCACCGTGTCCTGTACCACCCTACTTCTGTACACCTACCGTGTCCTGTACCACCCACCGTGTCCTGTACCACCCTCCCCGATGTCCTGTACCCCCTCACCATGTCTGGACCACCCTCACCATGTCCGTGTCCTTCCCTCACCACTGTCCTGTACCACCCCACGTTCTGTACCACCCTCAAGGGTCCGTGGTACCACCCTCACCGTGTCCTGTACCACCCTAACCGTGTCCTGTACCAACCCTCACCGTGTCCTGGACCACCCTCACCGTCCTGTACCACCCCCCAGTCCTGGACCACCCTCACCATGTCCTGTACCCCTCACCATGTCCTGTACCACCCCACCATCCTGTACCACCTCACATGTCCTTTACCAACCAAATGTCCTGACACCCTCCCCATGTTCCCTGTACCACCCTCACCATGTCCTGTACCACCCTCACCATGTCCTGGACCACCCTCACCATGTCCTGTACCTCCCTCACCATGTCTTGTACCACCCTCACCGTGTCCTGTACCACCCTAACCGTGTCCTGTACCACCCTCACCGTGTCCTGTACCACCTCACCTGTCCTGCCCCCTCACCACTTCCCCCCTCCACCGTGTCCTGTACCACCCTCATCATGTCCCTGGCCACCCTCACCGTGTCCGGAACCCTCACCGTGTCTGTACCACCCTACCGTGTCCGTACCTCCCTCACCGTGTCCTGACCACCTCACGTGTCCTGTACCCACCACAGTCCGTACCACCCCTCATCATGTCCTGAACCACCCTCACCATGTCCTGGACACCCTCACCATGTCCTGTACCACCCTCACCATGTCCCCCCCCCTGTACCACCCTCCACCATGTCCTGTACACCCCACCTGTCTCACCCTCCCGTGTCCTGTACCACCCTCACCGTGTCCTGCACCACCCTCACCGTGTCCTGCACCACCCTCACCGTGTCCTGCACCACCCTCACCGTGTCCTGCACCACCCTCACCGTGTCCTGTACCACCTCACCGTGTCCTGTACCACCCTCACCGTGTCCTGTACCACCCTCACCGTGCTGTTGTCCTGTACCACCCTCACCGTGTCCTGTACCACCCTCACCGTGTCCTTGTACTCCCCACCGTGCTGTACCACCCTCACCAGTGTCCTGTACCACCCTCACCATGTCCTGTACCACCCTCACCATGTCCTGTACCACCCTCACCGTGTCCTGTACCTCCCTCACCGTGTCCTGGACCACCCTCACCGTGTCCTGTACCACCCTCACCGTGTCCTGTACCACCCTCACCGTGTCCTGGCCACCCTCACCGTGTCCTACACCCTCACTGTCCTGTACCACACTCACCGGTCCTGGACCACCCTCACCGTGTCCTGGACCACCCTCACCATGTCCTGTCCTGTACCACCCTCACCGTGTCCTGTACCACCCTCACCGTGTCCTGTACCACCCTCACCGTGTCCTGTACCACCCTCACCATGTCCTGTCCACCCTCACCATGTCCTGTACCTCCCTCACCATGTCCGTCCTCCATCCCATGTGTACCACCCTCACATGTCCTGGACCATCCCTCACATGTCCTGTACCACCCTCACCATGTCCTGTACCACCCTCACATGTCTGTACCACCCTCACGTGTCCTGGACCACCCTCACCGTGTCTGTACCACCTCAACGTGTCCTGGACCACCCTACAATGTCCTGTACCTCCCTCACCGTGTCCTGTACCACCCTCACCATGTCCTGTACCACCCCTCACCATGTCCTGTACCACCCTCATTCATGTACTGGACCACCCTCACCATGTCCTGTACCACCCTCACCATGTCCTGTACCACCCTCATCGTCCTGGACCACCCTCACACATGTCCTGTACCTCCCTCACCGTGTCCTGTACCTCCCTCACCGTGTCCTGTACCACCCTCACCGTGTCCTGTACCACCCTCACATGTCCTGGACCACCCTCACCATGTCCTCCTGTACCACCCTCACCGTGTCCTGTACCACCCTCATCATGTCCTGTACCTCCCTCACCATGTCCTGGACCACCCTCACCATGTCCTGTACCACCCTCACCATGTCCTGTACCTCCCTCACCGTGTCCGGACCACCCTCACCGTGTCCTGTACCACCCTCATCATGTCCTGTACCACCCTCACCGTGTCCTGTACCACCCTCATCATGTCCTGGACCACCCTCACCGTGTCCGGGACCACCCTCACCGTGTCCTGTACCACCTACCGTGTCCTGTACCACCCTCACCGTGTCCTGTACCACCCTCACCGTGTCCTGTACCACCCTCACCGTGTCCTGTCCACCCTCACCGTGTCCTGTACCACCCTCATCATGTCCTGGACCACCCTCACCGTGTCCTGGACCACCCTCACCGTGTCCTGGACCACCCTCACCGTGTCCTGTACCACCCTTCACCGTGTCCTGTACCACCCTAACCGTGTCCTGTACCACCCTCACCGTGTCCTGTACCACCCTCACCATGTCCTGGACCACCCTCACCATGTCCGTACCACCCTCACCATGTCCTGTACCACCCTCACATGTCCGTACCACCCTCACCATGTCCTGTACCACCCTCACCATGTCCTGTACCACCCTCACCGGTCCTGGACCACCTCACCGTGTCCTGTACCACCCTCACCATGTCCTGGACCACCCTCACCATGTCCTGTACCTCCCTCACCCTGTCCTGTACCACCCTCACCATGTCCTGTACCACCCTCACCATGTCCTGTACCACCTCATCAGTCCTGGACCACCCTCACCATGTCCTGTACCACCCTCACCATGTCCTGTACCACCCCATCATGTCCTGACCACCCTCACCTGTCCTGTGGACCCCCCTCACCGTGTCCTGTACCACCCTCACCGTGTCCTGTACCACCCTCACCGTGTCCTGTACCACCCTCACCGTTTCCTGGACCACCCTCACCGTGTCCTGTACCACCCTCACCGTGTCCTGTACCACCCTATCATGTCCTGGACCACCCTCACCATGTCCTGGACCACCCCTCACCATGTCCTGTACCACCCTCACCATGTCCTGTACCTCCCTCACCGTGTCCTGGACCACCCACCGTTTGTCCTGTACCACCCTCACCGTGTCCTGTACCACCCTCATCATGTCCTGAACCACCCTCACCATGTCCTGGACCACCCTCACCATGTCCTGTACCCCCTCACCATGTCCTGTACCACCCTCACCATGTCCCTGTACCACCCTCACCATGTCCTGGACCACCCTTACCACGTCCTGGACCACCCTCACCATGTCCTGGACCACCCTACCATGTCCTGGACCACCCTCACCATGTCCTGTACCACCTCACCTGTCTGTACCACCTCACCATGTCCTGTACCACCCTCACCATGTCCTGTACCACCCTCACCATGTCCTGGACCACCCTTACCACGTCCTGACCACCCTCACCATGTTCCTGGACCACCCTTACCACGTCCTGACACCCTACCATGTCCTGGACCACCCTCACCATGTCCTGTACCACCTCACCGTGTCCTTACCCACCCTCACCGTGTCCTGTACCACCCTCACCATGTCCTGGACCACCCTCACCATGTCCTGGACCACCCTCACCATGTCCTGACCACCCTCACCGTGTCCTGTACCACCCTCACCATGTCCTGGACCACCTTACCATGTCCTGGACCACCCTCACCATGTCGTACCACCCTCACCGTGTCCTGTACCACCCTCACCATGTCTTGTACCACCCTCACCATGTCCTGTACCACCCTCACCATGTCCTGGACCACCCTTACCACGTCCTGGACCCACCTCACCATGTCCTGGACACCCTTACCACGTCTGGACCACCCTCACCATGTCCTGGACCCCCCACATGTCTGTACACCCTCACCGGTCCTGTACCACCCTCACCGTGTCCTACACCCTCACATGTCCTGTACCTCCACACCATGTCTGTACCACCCTCACCGTGTCCTGTACACCCCCTCACATGCCTGTACCTCCCTCACCATGTACTGTACCACCCTCAACCATGTCCGCTGTACCACCCTCACCAGTGTCCTGGACCACCCTTACCACGTTGGACCACCCTCACCATGTCCTGGACCACCCTTACATGTCCTGGACCACCCTCACCATGTCCTGTACCACCCTCACCATCCCTTGCATCCCATTAATATACCCCTTTAATAGCATGGTGTGTACACACAAGCAGATACTTCAGGCAAACCGACCGATATTAATCATTTTGGTCAGATTGTTTTTCCAGACAAAAGAACAATTGGACAGGTGGAAAATCACAGACGATCGTGTGTTTTTTGTGTATAGCCTGATCGGTGCCAATGAAAAGTCGATTCGCGAACGGTCGGTTGGGCCAAAGCATCTGCCGTGTGTTCCTAACATTGCACAGTACAGAGCTGCAAGGGGAGGATAATAATGTGAACCTGATCTTAGCACAGCTCTGTGTAATGTATTTCTCAATATCACAACTTAATAGTTACACTTATAGAAATAACATAATACCGAGCTGCAGGGGGAGAATAGTTAAGTGAACCTGATCTTAGCACAGCCCTGTGTATGTATTCTCTATATCACAGTACAGTACTGCAACTCTGTTGTTGTGTAACTAATAAAGTTGGTATATTGAGAAATACACTTGCACAGGGATGTGCTAAGATCAGGTTCACTTCATTATCCTCCCCTGCAGCTCTGTACTATGTTATTTCTATAAGTGTAACTATTATCCTCCCCTGCAGCTCTGTACTATGTTTTTCTATAAGGTGTAACTATTAAGTTGTGATTATTGAGAAATACATTACACGGGGTGTGCTAAGATCTGGTTCACTTCATTATCCTCCCCCTGCCGTACTGTACTATGTTATTTCTATAAGTGTAACTATTAAGTTGTGATACTGAGAAATACATTACACAGAGCTGTGTAAGATCTGGTTCACTTCATTATCCTCCCCTGCAGCTCTGTACTAGTGATTTCTATAAGTGTAACTATTAAAGTTGTGAATTGAGAAATACATTACACAGAGCTGTGCTAAGATCAGGTTCACTTTATTATCCTCCCTGCAGCTCAGTACGTGTTATTTCTATAAGTGTAACTATTAAGTTGTGATACTGGGAAAATACATTGTCAGAGCTGTGCTAAGATCAGGTTCACTTTTTATTCCTCCCCCTGCAGCTCTGTACTATGTTTCCTATAATTGTAACTATTAAAGTTGTGATATTGAGAAAATACATTACACAGAGCTGTGCTAAGATCAGGTTCACTTTATTATCCCCCCTGCAGCTCTGTACTGTGTTATTCTATAAGTGTAACTATTAAATTAGTGATATGAGAAATACATTACACAGGGCTGTGCTAAGATCAGGTTCACTTATATTACCTCCCTCTGCAGCTCTGTACTATGTATTTCTATATGTGTAACTATTAAAGTTTGATATTGAGAAAATACATTACACAGGGCTGTTGCTAAGACAGGTTCAATTCATATCCTCCCCTGCAGCTCTGTACATGTTATTTCTATATGTGTAAACTATTAAAGTTGTGATATTGAGGAAACATTACACAGAGCTGTTCTAAGATCAGGTTCACTTCATTATCCTCCCCCTGCAGCTCTGTACTATGTTATTTCTATAGGTGTAACTATTAAAAGTTGTGATATTGAGAATACATTACACAGAGCGTTGCTAAGATCAGGTTCACTATTATCCTCCCCTGCAGCTCTGTACTATGTATTTCTATAAGTGTAACTATTAAAGTATGATATTGAGGAAATACAATTACACAGAGCTGTGCTAAGATCAGGTTCACTTCATTATCCTCCCCTGCAGCTCTGGACTATGTATTTCTATAAGTGTAACTATTAAGTTGTGATATTGAGGAATACATTGTACAGAGCTGTGCTAAGATCAGGTTCACTTCATTATCCTCCCTTGCAGCTCGTACTATGTTATTTCTATAATTGTAACTATTAAAGTTGTGATATTGAGGAATACATGTACAGAGCTGTGCTAAGATACAGTTCACTTCATTATCCTCCCCTTGCAGCTCTGTACTATGTTATTCCTATAATGTAACATTAAAGTTGTGATATTGAGAAATACATTACACGGGGCTGTGCTAAGATCAGTTCACTTCATTATCCTCCCTTGCAGCTCTGTACTATGTTATTTCTATTAAGTGTAACTATTAAAGTTGTGATGATTGAGAAATACATTACACAGAGCTGTGATAGATCAGGTTCATTCATTATCCTCCCCTGCAGCTCTGTACTATGTTATTTCTATAAGTGTAACTATTAAAGTTGGATATTGAGAAATACATACACCGGGCTGTTGCTAAGATCAGGTTCACTTCATTATCCTCCCCCTGCAGCTCTGTACTATGTTATTTCTATAAGTGTAACTATTAAAGTTGTGATATTGAGAATACATTACACAGAGCTGTGCTAAGATCAGGTTCACTTCATTATCCTCCCTGCAGCTCTGTACTATGTTATTTCTATAAGTGTAACTATTAAAGTTGTGATATGAGAAATACATTACACGAGCTGTGCTAAGATCAGGTTCACTTCATTATCCTCCCCGAGGCATTGTACTGTGTTATTTCTATAAGTGTAACTATTAAAGTTGGATATTGAGAAATACATTACACGAGCTGTGCTAAGAATCAGGTTCACTTCATTATCCTCCCCTGCAGCACTGTACTATGTTATTTCTATAAGTGTAACTATAAAGTTGTGATATTGAGAAATACATTACACACAGGCGTGCTAAGATCAGGTTCACTTTATTATCCTCCCCTGCAGCTCTGTACTGTGTTTTTCTATAAGTGTAACTATTAAAGTAGTGATATTGAGAAATACATACACAGAGCTGTGAAGATCAGGTTCACTGCATATCCTCCCCTTGCAGCTCTGTACTGTGTTATTCTATAAGTGTAACTATTAAGTAGGATATTGAGAAAATACATTACACAGAGCTGTGCTAAGATCAGGTTCACTGCATTATCCTCCCCTTGCAGCTCTGTACTATGTTATTTCTATAGTGTAACTATTAAAGTAGTGATATTGAGAAATACATTACACAGAGCTGTGCTAAGATCAGGTTCACTGCATTATCCTCCTTGCAGCTCGTACTATGTTATTTCTTAAGTGTAACTATTAAAGTAGTGAATTGAGAAATACATTCACAGGGCTGTGCTAAGATCAGGTTCACTTCATTATCCTCCTCTGCAGCTCTGTACTATGTTATTTCTATATGGTACTATTAAAGTTGTGATATTGAGAAATACATTACACAGAGCTGTTCTAAGATCAGGTTCACTTCATTATCCTCCCCCTGCAGCTCTGTACTAGTTATTTCTATATGTGTAAACTATTAAAGTTGTGATATATGAGAAATACATACACAGAGCTGTGCTAAGATCAGGTTCACTTCATATCCTCCCCCTGCAGCTCTGTACTATGTTATTTCATAAGTGTAACTATTAAAGTAGTGATATTGAGAAAACATTACAAGAGCTGTGCTAAGATCAGGTTCACTTCATTATCCTCCCCCTGCAGCTCTGTACTATGTTATTTCTATAAGTGTAACTATTAAAGTTGTGATATTGAGGAATACATTGACAGAGCTGTGCTAAGATCAGGTTCACTTCATTATCCTCCCTGCAGCTCTGTACTGTGTATTTCTATAAGTGTAACTATTAAAGTAGTGATATGAGAAAATACATTACAACAGAGCTGTGCTAAGATAGGTTCACTGCATTATCCTCCCTTGCAGCTCTGTACTATGTTATTCTATAAGTGTAACTATTAAAGTGTGATACTTGAGAAATACATTACACAGAGCTGTGCTAAGATCAGGTTCAGTCATTATCCTCCCCCTGCAGCTCTGTACTATGTTATTCTATAAGTGTAACTATTAAATGTGTGATATTGAGAAATACATTACACAGGCTGTGCTAAGATCAGGTTCACTTCATTATCCTCCCTCTGCAGCTCTGTACTATGTATTTCTATATGTATAACTATTAAAATTGTGATATGAGAAATACATTAACAGAGCTGTCTAAGATCAGGTTCACTTCATTATCCTCCCCTGCAGCTCTGTACTATGTTATTTCTATATGGTAACTATTAAGTTTGATATTGAGAAATACATTACACAGAGCTGTGCTAAGATAGGTTCACTTCATTATCCTCCCCTGCAGCTCTGTACTATGTTATTTCTATAAGTGTAACTATTAAAGTAGTGATATTGAGAAATACATTACACAGAGCTGTGCTAAGATCAGGTTCATCATTACCTCCCCCGCAGCTCTGTACTATGTTATTTCTATAAGTGTAACTATTAAAGTTTGTGATATTGAGGAATACATTGTACAGGAAGCTGTGCTAAGATCAGGTTCACTTCATTATCCTCCCCTTGCAGCTCTGTACTATGTTATTTCTATAATTGTAACTATTAAAGTTGTGATATTGAGGAATACATTGTACAGAGCTGTGCTAAGATCAGGTTCACTTCATTATCCTCCCCTTGCAGCTCTGTACTATGTTATTCCTATAATTGTAACTATTAAAGTTGTGATATTGAGAAATACATTACACGGGGCTGTGCTAAGATCAGGTTCACTTCATTATCCTTCCCTGCAGCTCTGTACTATGTTATTTCTATAAGTGTAACTATAAAGTTTGTGATATGAGAAATACATTACAAAGCTGTGCTAAGATCAGGTTCACTTCATATCCTCCCCTGCAGCTCTGTACTATGTTATTTCATAATGTAACTATTAAAGTTGGGATATTGAGAAATAAATTACAGGGCTGTGCTAAGATCAGGTCACTTCATTATCCTCCCCCTGCAGCTCTGTACTATGTTATTTCTATAAGTGTAACTATTAAAGTTGTGATATTGAGAAATACATTACACAGAGCTGTGCTAAGATCAGGTTCACTTCATTATCCTCCCCCTGCAGCTCTGTACTATGTTATTTCTATAAGTGTAACTATTAAAGTTGTGATATTGAGAAATATTACACAGAGCTGTGCTAAGATCAGGTTCACTTCATTATCCTCCCCTGCAGCTCTGTATGTTATTTCTATAAGTGTAACTATTAAAGTTGGGATAGTGCTAAGATCAGGTTCACTTCATTATCCTCCCCTGCAGCCACTGTACTATGTTATTTCTATAAGTGTAACTATTAAAGTTGTGATATGAGAAATACATTACACAGGGCTGTGCTAAGATCAGGTTCACTTATTATCCTCCCCCTGCAGCTCTGTACTGTATTTCTATAAGTGTAACTATTAAAGTGTGATATTGAGAAATACATTACACAGAGCTGTGCTAAGATCAGGTTCACTGCATTATCCTCCCCTTGCAGCTCTGTACTGTGTTATTTCTATAAGTGTAACTATTAAAGTGTGATATTGAGAAATACATTACACAGAGCTGTGCTAAGATCAGGTTCACGCATTATCCTCCCCTTGCAGCTCTGTACTACGTTATTTCTATAAGTGTAACTATTAAAGTAGTGATATTGAGAAATACATTACACAGAGCTGTGCTAAGATCAGGTTCACTGCATTATCCTCCCCTTGCAGCTCTGTACTATGTTATTTCTATAAGTGTAACTATTAAAGTAGTGATATTGAGAAATACATTACACAGGGCTGTGCTAAGATCAGGTTCACTTCATTATCCTCCCCTTGCAGCTCTGTACTATGTTATTTCTATAAGTGTAACTATTAAAGTTGTGATATTGATAAATACATTACACAGGGCTGTGCTAAGATCAGGTTCACTTCATTATCCTCCCCCTGCAGCTCTGTACTGTGCAATGTTAGGACAGCACATCATGGGGGGGAGTGTGATTACCCAAGGAAAGGAGCCTGTTTACCCCCTGAAACGTTGTGTTTGGATGTGTGGTCACTAAATAAAGAATTGAACCCTGTACAACCTCAATCTGTACCAGTTAGATACACCTAGAAC
Source organism: Hymenochirus boettgeri (assembly GCA_019447015.1). NCBI lineage: Eukaryota > Metazoa > Chordata > Amphibia > Anura > Pipidae > Hymenochirus > Hymenochirus boettgeri. Next base: position 4,070 of record JAACNH010000878.1, on the reverse strand, counting down.
TTGTGCTGCAGGACATCAAGGCCAATATATTAAACCACCATCGTATCTATAGGAGTAAACACACACCTGGTTTGGATTTGACATTAACTGGGCCTTGTGAAGGTATTTCTAGATAATTATTGTTATTTCGCTTACTAGGTTTGTAAAGGATCCGTTGTGAACTGTTTGGCCCTAGATCAAGGTTTCTACTTCTAAAAGAATTCATTGCTTTTCATATGAAATATCTCCCTGCTTTTAAAGGGCATGTCCACCCTTATAACAAAAACCTGGTGGCTGGTCAGTTATAGGCCGGCAACCCCAACTGCTATTTTTACCAGATTATTCCATGTATTTATAATCAGATATTATAAGTTTCCTCCTCCTGCTCAATGAGCTTTTATAGACCTGAGCGTGTGCAGAGGAGGCAGCACGGAAAATACCAGTCAGTCATTGGTTGTGATGTCAGCAGTTACAGTGTTGATTGATGCATGAAGGGAGGGGCAATGATAATCATTAAAATCTGGTTAGTAATGCAGGTAATAAAGACTGAATATATCAGTTGGGGGCAGGTAACTGACAAGCATGGCGGTGCCATTAAAAGAGAGGTGCCCTCTTCTTTAGATTGCCCTTTAACATTTTTAAGGGCAATTAAAAACCAATTAATAATTGAATTATTCATAGTTCCTAATTATTACCTTCCATTCACTGACTTAATGTGCTCACACTGTACTAAATACTGTGCGACCTGATGTACTGGGCAGTGATCTACATAGTTCATCGTTGAAGGTCATTGGTTCGCTGCAGAATAACGATAAACAGAAACACAGTTCTATTAGCCAATCAGGCACCTTATTTGATGAATGACGGAAGTAACATTTCCATTTATTAGTAGGAGACAATTTCATTCAGAAAATGACCAACACTTTCCCTCGACCAGAGACACAAAGACCACCCTAGCTATTCTCACCCCCCAAAGACAGAGGGTAGGTACACAGTGTGCAGGTAGGTACAAACCAACCAATTTCATCCTATTCATATTCAGTGACAAATACCCATCTGACCAGTGCATCCCAGTAAGAGACTTGAAATACCAGTTTCTTCTATTTCTGATTCTTATAAAATCCATATTGTATTGCAACATTAACGTGGACTTTCCAGTTCTGCACATTCTATCTTTTCACATCACACGTCAAACTCGGCAGATTACTGGATACTGGTCCCTCCAATCTACTTCTTATCCTATTAACTTTCAGTCAGGTTTTTCATTGCTTGTAAAGAAAACTAAACCAAATATACATGTTCTGCATATGCTAAACACCCATGTTTACCAGGGTGTCGGAAATCACCAGCTCTGATTGGTGGGAGCAGCTCCTCACTGTTGACTGGCCCCCAGGGGGCTTCCGACGGACTATTACATGAAATCCAACCCTGACTGTGTGTGTGTGTAAACAATGAATCAGGTGGGTGGCTCAGAGAATTTTAGTGGAATGAGGAAACCTTGAGTAAGTAAATGAAGGGAAATTCTCTACAAACCCGCATGACCTGGGCAGATCAGGTTTACTAACCAGAGGGGATTTTGGTTAAAGGGATTAGCCTGTTTCATTCACCTGAGACCCCCAGTACACCAAAACAAGGATACAACCAAACAACACGATACAATCACCGCTTGGATATTTCAAGAAATGTGTACCCTACCCATTGATTGTGTAAGCTGGAATGGCTTTCCTCTAGTCTATAGGGCGGTCTAGTCTTTTATTCACCCCTATGAGAGAAAAGCCCCCCAGCTAATTGGCTGTAGTTCCATGTAACAATTTCTATAGGGTTATCAGATCCCCATCACAACCCAATTCGATAATCTCTGTTCATAACTACAAATTCTCCATCCCTTTATTAATTTAATTGCCCTTCTCTGTTTCTTTTCTGATTTTGTTTATATCCTTTCTGTGGACGGTACCCGAGGCTGCACTGTGTACACAATAGGGGGACTAACAAGGGCTCTATTAGAGGTAGAATTATACCTGTTCCTTTGTTATTATGATCGGCTTTGCAGACACTGCCTGACAATGACAATTCATAAACTTTCCGTTTCAACATCGGAAATATCCAGATATTGTACAAGCAGATTGGCGCATGTATGGGTCCCTTTAGCTATAAAATTACTCAAATATACCAGATTGGTACGCACATCCTATCAAACCACCCTCACCATGTCCTGTACCACCCTCACCATGTCCTGTACCACCCTCACCATGTCCTGTACCTCCCACACCATGTCCTGGACCACCCTTACCACGTCCTGGACCACCCTCACCATGTCCTGGACCACCCTTACCATGTCCTGGACCACCCTCACCATGTCCTGTACCACCCTCACCATCCCTGGCATCCCATTAATATTACCCCTTTAATAGCATGGCTGTGTACACACAAGCAGATACTTCAGGCAACCGACCGATATTTAATCATTTTGGTCAGATTGTTTTTCCAGACAAAAGAACAATTGGACAAGGTGGAAAATCACAGACGATCGTGTGTTTTTCTGTGTATAGCCTGATCGGTGCCAATGAAAAGTCGATTCCGCGAACGGTCGGTTGGGCCAAAGCATCTGCCTGTGTGTTCCTAACATTGCACAGTACAGAGCTGCAAGGGGAGGATAATAATGTGAACCTGATCTTAGCACAGCTCTGTGTAATGTATTTCTCAATATCACAACTTTAATAGTTACACTTATAGAAATAACATAATACAGAGCTGCAGGGGGAGAATAGTTAAGTGAACCTGATCTTAGCACAGCCCTGTGTAATGTATTTCTCTATATCACAGTACAGTACTGCAACTCTGTTGTTGTGTAACTAATAAAGTTGTTATATTGAGAAATACATTGCACAGGGATGTGCTAAGATCAGGTTCACTTCATTATCCTCCCCCTGCAGCTCTGTACTATGTTATTTCTATAAGTGTAACTATTATCCTCCCCCTGCAGCTCTGTACTATGTTATTTCTATAAGTGTAACTATTAAAGTTGTGATATTGAGAAATACATTACACGGGGCTGTGCTAAGATCTGGTTCACTTCATTATCCTCCCCCTGCAGCTCTGTACTATGTTATTTCTATAAGTGTAACTATTAAAGTTGTGATACTGAGAAATACATTACACAGAGCTGTGCTAAGATCTGGTTCACTTCATTATCCTCCCCCTGCAGCTCTGTACTATGTTATTTCTATAAGTGTAACTATTAAAGTTGTGATATTGAGAAATACATTACACAGAGCTGTGCTAAGATCAGTTTCACTTTATTATCCTCCCCCTGCAGCTCAGTACTGTGTTATTTCTATAAGTGTAACTATTAAAGTTGTGATACTGGGAAATACATTGTACAGAGCTGTGCTAAGATCAGGTTCACTTTATTATCCTCCCCCTGCAGCTCTGTACGATTTGTGATTCATATAATTGTAACTATTTAAAGGGTGATATGTGATGAATACATTACACAGGGCTGTGCTAAGATGAAGTTCACTTCATTATCCTCCCCTGCAGCTCTGTACTATGTTATTTCAATAAGTGTAACTATTAAAGTTGTGATATTGAGAAATACATTACACAGAGCTGTGCTAAGATCAGGTTCACTTTATTATCCTCCCCCTGCAGCTCTGTACTATGTTATTTCTATAAGTGTAACTATTAAAGTTGTGATATTGAGAAATACATTACACAGGGCTGTGCTAAGATCAGGGTCACTTCATTATCCTCCCCCTTGCAGCTCTGTACTATGTTATTTCTATAAGTGTAACTATTAAAGTTATGATATTGAGAAATACATTGCACAGGGCTGTGCCAAGATCAGGTTCACTTCACTATCCTTCCCCTGCAGCTCTGTACTATGTTATTTCTATATGTGTAACTATTAAAGTTGTGATATTGAGAAATACATTACACAGAGCTGTGCTCAGATGAAATTCACTTCATTATCCTCCCCTGCAGCTCTGTACTATGTTATTTCTATAAGTGTAGCTATTAAAGTTGTGATATTAAGAAATACATCACACAGGGCTGTGCTAAGATGAAGTTCACTTCATTATCCTCCCCTG
>JAACNH010000877.1:102744-128430 GCA_019447015.1 Hymenochirus boettgeri | reverse complement strand
GGGGCTGGAGGTACCTGGACCCCCCCAACGAACCGGGTGAGTGTTTATATAGTGTAACATACCTTTCCACATTCTGTACATGAAAAGGGTTTTTCCCCTGTGTGGATTCGCTGGTGTATTTGAAGGTGGCTCTTCTGAGAGAATTCTTTCCCACATTCTGTACATGAAAAGGGTTTTTCTCCTGTGTGGATTCGCTGGTGTCTTTGAAGGTCACTCTTGTCATAGAATTCTTTCCCACATTCTGAACATGGAAAGGGTTTTTCCCTTGTGTGGATTCGTTGGTGTATTTGAAAGTCGCTCTTGTTAGAGAATTCTTTCCCACATCCTGTACATGAAAAGGGATATTCCCCTGTGTGGATTCGTTGGTGTCTTTGAAGGTTGCCCTTGTGAGAAAATTCTTTCCCACATTCTGTACATGAAAAGGGTTTTTCCCCTGTGTGGATTCGCTGGTGTTTTTGAAGGCTGCTCTTGTGAGAGAATTCTTTCCCACATTCTGTACATGGAAAGGGTTTTTCCCCTGTGTGGATTTGCTGGTGTCTTTGAACGTGGCTCTTGTCATAGAATTCTTTCCCACATTCTGTACATGAAAAGGGGTTTTCCCCTGTGTGGATTTGCTGGTGTTTTTGAAGGCTGCTCTTGTGAGAGAATTCTTTCCCACATTCTGTACATGGAAAGGGTTTTTCCCCTGTGTGGATTCGCTGGTGTTTTTGAAGGCTGCTCTTGTGAGAGAATTCTTTCCCACATTCTGTACATGGAAAGGGTTTTTCCCCTGTGTGGATTCGCTGATGTATTTGAAGGTGGCTCTTGAGAGAGAATTCTTTCCCACATTCTGTACATGAAAAGGGTTTTTCCCCTCTTTCCCACATTCTGTACATGAAAAGGGTTTTTCCCCTGTGTGGATTCGCTGGTGTCTTTGAAGGTCGATCTTGTAAGAGAATTGTTTCCCACATTCTGTACATGAAAAGGGTTTTTCCCCTGTGTGGATTCGCTGTGGATTCGCTGGTGTTTTTGAAGGTTGCTCTTGTGAGAGAATTCTTTGCCACATTCTGTACATGAAAAGGGGTTTTCCCCTGTGTGGATTTGCTGGTGTATTTGAAGGGTTCTCTTGTGAGAGAATTCTTTTCCACATTCTGTACATGAAAAGAGTTTTTCCCCTGTGTGGATTTGCTGGTGTATTTGAAGGGTGCTCTTGTGAGAGAATTCTTTTCCACATTCTGTACATGAAAAGGGTTTTTCTCCTGTGTGGATTTGCTGGTGTCTTTGAAGGTAGCTCTTGTGAGAGAATTCTTTCCCACATTCTGTACATGAAAAGGGTTTTTCCCCTGTGTGGATTTGCTGGTGTATTTGAAGGTTGCTCTTGTGAGAGAATTTTTTTCCACATTCTGTACATGAAAAGGGTTTTTCTCCGGTGTGGATTCGCTGGTGTCTTTGAAGGTAGCTCTTTTGAGAGAATTATTTCCCACATTCTGTACATGAAAAGGTTTTTTTTCCCCCTGTGTGGGTGCACTGGTGGAGTTGAAGGTGGCTCTTATGAGTGAATTCTTTCCCACATTCTGTGCATGGAAAGGGTTTTTCGCCTGTGTGGATTTGCTGGTGTCTTTGAAGGTGGCTCTTGTCATAGAATTCTTTCCCACATTCTGTACATGAAAAGGGTTTTTCCCCTGTGCTTTCCCACATTCTGTACATGAAAAGGGTTTTTCCCCTGTGTGGATTTGCTGGTGTTTTTGAAGGTTGCTCTTTTGAGAGAATTCTTTCCCACATTCTGTACATGAAAAGGGTTTTTCCCCTGAAGGGATTCTCCCCTGTGTGGGTTCTTTGGTGTATTTGAAGTTGGGACTTTTGAGAGAATTGTTTCCCCCATTCTGTAACAGACAAAAAATGTCAAAAACTTTGGTTTGGTGAGTAAGAAAGCATTGCTTTATAGATATATTTTTTACATTCTGTACAAGTGAATGGTTTCTCACCTGTGTGGATGGGCAATGCTTTCTTACTATTACAACCATGTAACGGGTGACCTTTTTGTCCTGTTACATATGGGGAACACAATTCCTCAAACTGTCCCAACTACCCAAAGAACCCACACAGGGAGAACCCATTTTCACGTACTGATTTGGTAAAAGATTCTAGAAGGAAAGGTCTTCTTGTCACATCAGAGAATCCCACAGAAAAAACATTTTGGTGTAAAAATGTGGAAAAGAATTCTCTCGCCCATAGCAACCTTCAAAAACACCACGCATCCACCAGGGGAAACCCCTTTTCATGGTCAGAAGGGGACAGAATCTCTCACACGGTCAACCTTCCATACTCATCCTACCCACACAGGGGAAATTCCTTTTCAATGACATAATGTGGGAAAGAATTTCCTCTCAAGACCAACCTCCATACAACCAGCGAATCCACACAGAGTCAAAACCCTTTCCTGTATAATGTTTTAAAGAATTCTCATCAAAGATCCCCCTTCATCAACCCCACAAATCCCCAGGGAAACCCTTTTCATGTACAGAATGTGGGCAAGGCGTCTCTCACAATAGGTACCTCCATACCCTCGCCATCCCACAGTAAAAAACCCTTTTCAATGTACAGAATGTTTGAAGAATTCTCTCAACACATATTACCCTTCAAATACAACCACGAATCCACCAAAAAAACCTTTTCATGTACATAATGTGTTAAAAGCATCTCTCAGAAGAGCAACCTTCAAATACACCACCAACGAATCCACACCAGTAGAAACCCCTTTTCATGTACAGAATGTGGAAACGAATCTCTCAGAAAGTCCTACCTTCAAATCCCACCAACAAATCCACAACTGGAAAACACACCAGCTATCCACACACAGAGAAAACCCTTTTTCATGTACGAATTGGAAAAGAATTCTCTCAGAAGATCAACCTTCAAATACACCCAGCAACCCCACAGGGTGAAACCCTTTTCATGTACATAATGTTGAAATGAAGTCTCTCTCATAGGAACCTTCAAAACAACAACCATCAATCCACACAGAGAAAAACCCTTTTCATGTACAGAATGTGTAAAGGATTCTCTCACAAGAGGACCTTCACATACACCAGCGATCCACACAGGGGAAAAACCCTTTTCATGTAAATGTGTGGAAAGAATTCTCTGACAGGGAACCTCAAAGACACCAGCATCCACACAGGGTAAAACCCTTTTCATGTCCCAGCATGTGGGAAAGAATTTCTCTGACAAAGAGGAACCTCAAATTACACCAGCGAATATCCCACAGGGGAGAACTCTCTATTTGGATAATGTTAGAAATAATTCCTTCTTCCGTAATTCTTTTTCTCACCCAGGAACACATATTTCTGAAATTGTTTATTAGAAAAATAATCTTATAATTAGTGAATAATGTCAGATCTGAGACTTTCTCCTCCCCATTTTATTTTGCAGTGAAAGAACATTATAAAGTACTTGGCCGATTGTCATTACATGGATGACTACACATCCTAGACATGACCAACATTATCTGTACTGTGGACAGATTTTAGTTCTGTGTCTGTTAATTTAACTATAGTCCCATAACTTTTTGTTGATCACTATTTATGATTCCCGGTTTAAACACTTACTTTTTAGAGGCCTTCAGAACCCGTCTCCCACATCCAAAGTTTTCTAATCACCAATTATATAATGTGTATAATAATAACTGTGTAATGATGTGGGGCCAAGTGGTAACCTCCGGGTCCTGCAAATTGATGACTGAGACTGTTTCCATCCTGTACTATTAAGGTATGTTACACTATATAAACACTCACCCGTTCGTTGTGGGTCCAGGTACCTCCAGCCCCAGACCCTTCACTTTGGTAAAAAACTGAGGTTATAGAGACAAACAATAGCATGTAAGCAAGGCAACACTGGGACAGCTACACACCAGGCCGATAAACAGAGATTCTTTATTTTCTTTATTTAGAACAGCAGGTTCCCCTACAATGGTTTTCCATCCACATCTCTCGTTATTAAATCAACGTAGCACCTGTAACAACACGTCATGTCTGGATTTAAAGACCAGATTTCCACCACCAATAAAATCAATGACATATTTAACCCTATAGGTGACGAAATAAACAGATATACATGTGACTACAAATCACTATAAAGGGAATCTCCATGTAAAACCTCTTTTGGTATTGGGTTTGTATTGCAGAACAGAGGGAAATAGCTGTGTCTTACCTCCCTTCTTTTTAATAAACGTTCAGGTAGCCGGGAACATAATAGGCTTTTTTAGTATGGGTTAGCATGGGGCATTCCTAAAGATGGAAGGGAAAAACTCACTATTACAACCCCTTCTAACTGTTTGACACTTTTTGTCTGTTACAGAATGGGGGAAACAATTCTCTCAAAATTCCCAACTATAATACACCAAAGAAACCCCCCACACAGGGGAGAATCCCTTTTCATGTACTGAATGTTGTAAAAGATTTACTAGTGGAGAAGTCCCACCTGCATATAAATGAGAAGTGGGGACGAGCCATGGATGGAGGATTGAGAGGTTCCTCATCTGAGGAAATGTGCATGGTGAGAAAAAGGGGGAGAGGGGTTCTAGGAGGTCGTTTTTGATAAGTTAAAGATTGCAGAAAACGTTTCATAGAGATATAGATTTACATTCTGTACAAGTGAATGGTTTCTCACCTGTGTGGATGGTTTGGTGAGTAATAAGACATTGCATCCTAGAAATGTTTTCCTCACATTCTGTACAAGTGAAAGGTTTCTCAGTCTGTTGATGAGAGGATTGAAGGATCTTTGTGTTGAATTTCTCCCCACACTCAGTGTAATGATGGGAATTCTCTCCGACCATCTGATCTCTTGGGTATAATATTTCCTTGGCTGTACCCAGTGAATTAGGGGAACCATTGGATTCTGGACCTTGATTTTTCTGGTGTTCGGACTTGATAGACATTTTAGAGAACAAACTCTCCCGGTACTGAATCGATTCCTAGAAGAATAAAAAAAAGGACATTTTTAGAATTAAACCATTTTTGCCCAATTCATTAGAAACACTTTGCTTATTTTGCCATTTTGAAGTATTTAGCGCTATTATTTATAAAGAGGCCAATAAGTTCCTCACCGTGAAAACAAGGGTTATTAATGCCATAAAACTGAGGAAAATGCGAGGTGTGAAAACATGCAACACGTGATTGAAAAAACGATATTGAATAGAAAATACAAATAAGAATGAAAATAGGGATTTCAGGCCAATAGAAAATAAAGATCTGCTTAATCCTATTGGAAGGACAAGTCCCATAATGTAATCCTATCAATGTAGGACACTGATTAAAGATGATAAACACATACAGTACCATTGGAAGATACAATCATTGAACATTAAGGACAGAGATTAAAGAATGAGTAACGTACTTTTACTTGTAACAGTTATTTGGGTACAAAACTGAAATGTAAAAGTTCCGTAAACTTCCAAATGATAAAAGTTTAACATATGAATGAATGAATAATATTGTGATTGGGTAACTATACTCACTCCAACAATATAATAAATAACTGACCAATTGATCCTCTAGAGGCATTACTGTGAGTCTAGCAGACCCAGCTTACACCTCTCCTTCCGCTGAGTGATGCTGGCAGGTATTGTCCATTCACACTACCAGTACATGGGAATGTGTAGTGTCTGCAGATACCAATGGTTGTGGGGAGAGGGGGTAGGTTGGTGCTGGTGGTGAATGTGAGAGATATTGTTTGCTATCTGCTGCTGTGGGAGTATTGTACAACGTCTATCATCATCTAGACAGATGCCCTTAACAAGTCTCTTCTGGTGCCCCCTTTCCAACTGAAACTTGACCCAACCCCCTATTGGATTAGTCTTTACATTGAGTAGAAAACTCAGGCACGATGATCGTATTGTATGTTTAAAGAGAAGCTACAGGTAAGTAGATTGGTAACAGCTTATTGACGATGCATAAAACATTTTTGGTTGCTCGCAGACAAACCTTTCCATTGTAATAGAAGTTTTTAATTTCAATTTTGCATGGATTAGGTTTTGTTTGGATTAAAGATGCAGTTTGTTTTATGATATCACTGTTTTGTTTTTGAAACAGTTACTTTGTGATTAGTATTTAAACAGATTAAGCTAGTTAAACATGTTAAACATTTGAACAATATATGTACAGTACATGTCTGGCTTGTCTTGTTTTGATATCGGTATTACGTTGTTGGGGGATTATTTTCATTTTCCGGGATCTCCAGTGCTCCCAGCGTTTTGTGTAGCTGTTCTGCGGAGTACCAAGAGGAGTATTGGAATACTTTCATTAATTCAACAATATTTTGTTTAGAGTATGACCGTATGATGAAATTTTTCCAGGTATTAAAGAATTTTTTTGTGTGTTGTTCCATGTGTGATTCTGCTTCGAATTTCTCCGGCATCATTAGTTTCTTTAGTTCTTTGGGGATGTCTTTTATTCTGGGTGGTTTTGGGGATATCCAGCTGCACATTATTGCTCTTTTGGCTGCCAGGAGGGCCAGATGTATCCAGCGGGGTGTCGCTGTGTCTGGGACGTGGTGGAATAACATGGTTGCTGGGAGTAGTGGAGTGTTTACTCCTTGAATTCTTTTTATGTAGTTTTGGACTTTTCTCCAGTAGTATTGAAGAGATGGACATTCCCCCACTGCGTGATAAAGTGATGTTTTCGGTTTGTAGCACTTGGGACATTGGTTGTTTGGGATTTCTGAGGTTAGTGGTTTGAGATTTGGAATGTTGAATGAAATATATTCTCTATGGAAGAGCTTGAAGTAATTTTCTCTCCATCTTTCGTTGATTACTGCCTTTCATACTGTTGACCATCCCTTCAAGATAAGGGAAATTGCGTCATCTATTTCGAGCTCTCTGGACCATTTGTTCACATTTGTTGATGTGAGTGGTTTGAGTAGGCTGTTGTTTATCACTTGATATATTCTTGATATTTTTGCTTTGGGGTTCTTTGAGTTCAGTGTTTGTGTTAGTGGGTTGGTTTGGAAGACGTCCGTTATTATATTGGTTTTACTTCTTATATGGCTCCGTATTTGTGCAGATAAAAGAAAATGTGAGTGTGGGAGTTGATATTGACGTGCCAGTTCCTGGAAAGTATAGTAGTATGTAGTAGTATAGTAGTCTGAGCGAGTCTGGGTATTTCAAGTCTGCTATATTGGTTATTTTTTTGTCATATCTTTTAAAGGTGTCTCCCTGGGGGGAACTTGGGTTTCCTCTCAGGGGTGATGATTCAGAGATATTCATTGGTACTTTTGAGTCTTTTTCTTGCTTCTCGCCAGGCCACTATTGTGTCCTTTATTAGTATGTTGGATTTGATACTTAATGGCAGGTGATTAGGTTGTGAGTGCAGTACTCCTGTTAATTTATAAGGGGACACTAGTTCTTTTTCCAGTTCTAGGTCTGAGAAACATGATGTTTCCTCTAACCAGTCACCTGCATGTCGTAGGAGGCCTGCTATATTGTATGTCCTGATGTTTGGGAGTGCGTAGCCTCCTTCTGATTTCAGAAGTTGTAGTTTGGAGATGGCGATTCTGGGTTTCCTGACGTTCCATAGGAATTTTGTGTATACTGAATTGATGGCTTTCAAGTCTTTGTGGGGTAGTAGCATCGGTATGTTTTGTAGGTGATATAGTAGGCGGGGGAAGCTGATCATTTTTATTAGTTGGCATCTGCCTGCTAATGATATTGGGAGGTTGGTCCAGTTTTTGAGTTCCTTAAAGATTTTTTTAGGAGTGGTGGGTAGTTGATCGAGTACATCGTGTTTGTGGATTTGCCGATATTGACTCCCATACATTTAAGCTGTTAGCGGTGGGGTGCCTGGTTCTAGGTCTTTTTGGGTTTATTTGAAGTTTAGGGGGAGTAGTTCACATTTATTGAAGTTTACTTTAAAGCCAGATAGCAGGATCCCTGTTTTTAAAAGAAAAAAACTTTGAATGGTGCCCTCCTCATTAAAATGATGTCCTAGCTGTTCACCCAGCTCACTTAAGGGTAGTGATTTCAGAAATACTACCGAAGCCACGTGCTACGCTAGGGAGGCAACGGGAGCTCAGGAGTATAAATGTCTGGCTAAGAGAGTGGTGTAAGGAGATGGGGTTTGGGTTTTTAGAGAACTGGGCTCACTTTTCTGTTAGCTACAGGCTCTTTAGTAGTGACGGATTGCACCTCAATGGTGATGGTGCAGCTGTTTTGGGGGAGAAGATGGCTAAGGGGGTTGGAGGATATTTTAAACTAGGTATGGGGGTGGAGGGTATGTTGAACTACACAGGGGTAGATAGAGATGTTAGGGATCAGGGGGCTATTAACACAACGGAGGATAGAGAAGGTGGAGGGAGGAGCATAGAGGATAAGGAGGCATGTACGACCATGTATGGAAGTAAATCAATTGATAATCTAAAATGTATGTTTACAAATGCAAGAAATCTGGCTGGAAAAACCAGGGAACTTGAAATAATAGCTTTAAAGGAAAGTTATGATGTGATGACTGGACAGTAAATATTGAAGGATACTCCTTATTTAGACATGACAGAGTTAATAAGAAAGGAGGAGGAGTATGTATGTATGTTAAACAGGAATTGAAGCCAAATTTAAAAGATGGAATAGATGGGGGAGCAAACGATACGGCAGAAACATTATGGGTGGAACTGTGTACAGGAAGCAAGAAGGTGGGTAAATTAATTGTTGGAGTATGTTATAAGCCACCAAATGCTGGGGAGGAGGTGGAAATGAATCTCCTTATGCAGTTGGCAAAGGCTGCTGGTATGGGGCATGTTCTGGTTATGGGGGATTTTAACTACCCTGACATAGATTGGAGTAAGGGAACTGCCAGCACCTCTAAAGGTATAAAGTTCTTAAATTTTCTATATGAGCATTTTCTTTAACAGATGGTAGATGTGTTGTTGGATCTGGTGATATCTAATAACCCTGAGCTCATTTTGGAGATGAAGGTAATGGGAAGCTTAAGGAATAGTGACCATGTTACAGTGTCATTTAATATAGGGAATAGTGACCATGATATAGTGTCATTTAATATAGGGAATAGTGACCATGATATCCCCCACCACACCTGCTTCCTCCACCTATAACCTTTCTCTCTAGTTGTCCCCATATGTCCCTGTCCGTACCCTGTACCCCATCACAGAACCATCTCCTATACAGACCCCCCACTCACACTGCTTCCTCTCACCTTATCCTTTCTCCTAGTGTCCTCCCCATATGTCCCTGTCCGTACCCTGTACCCATCACAGAACCTCTCCTATACAGACCCCCACCCACACTCCTTCCTCCCCTTATACCTTTCTCTCTAGTGTCCCCATATGTCCCTGTCCGTACCCTGTACCCATCACAGAACCATCTCCTATACAGACCCCCCACTCACACTGCTCCTCACACCTTATACCTTTCTCTCTAGTGTCCCCATATGTCCCTGTCCGTACCCTGTACCCTAACAGACCACCTCCTATACAGACCCCCACTCACACTGCTTCCTCCACTTTACCTTTCTCTCTCTAGTGTCCCCATATGTCCCTGTCCGTACCCTGTACCCATCACAGAACCATCTCCTATACAGACCCCCCACTCACACTTGCTTCCTCCACCTTATACCTTTCTCTCTATGTCGCCCCATATGTCCCTGTCCGTACCCTGTACCCAATCACAGAACCATTCCTATACAGACCCCCACTCACACTGCTTCCTCCACCTTATACCTTTCTCTCTAGTGTCCCCATATGTCCCTGTCCGTACCCTGTACCCATCCCAGAACCATCTCCTATACAACCCCCAACTCACACTGCTTCCTCTCTCCCTCCTTATACCTTTCTCTCTAGTGTCCCCATATGTCCCTGTCCATACCTGTACACCATCACAAGAACCATCTCCTATACAGACCCCCACTCACACTGCTTTCCACCTCTTCCTTCTGCTCGTCCTCTCCTACTCCCCCTTCTCTCCTCCCCCATGCTTCCTCTTCCTTCCTTCCTCCTTGTCCTCTCCCTTCCTACTCCTCCTCTCCCATCCCATCCTCCTACACTCCTCCACCTTAAACCTTTCACTCTATTGTCCCCATATGTCCCTGTCCTTACCCTGTACCCATCACAGACCCATCTCCTATACAGACCCCACCACTCACACTCACACTGCTTCCTCCCACCTTATACACCTTCCTCTCTAGTGTCCCCATATGTCCCTGTCCGTACCCTGTACCCATCACAGAACCATCTCCTATCAGACCCCCCCACTATCACACGTGCTTCCTCCACCTTAAACCTTTCACTCTCTAGTGCCCCATATGTCCCTGTCCGTCCCTGTACCCATCACAGAACCATCTCTATACAGACCCCCACTCACACTGCTTTCCTCTCACCTTATACCTTTCTCTCTAGTGTCCCCATATGTCCCTGTCCGTTACCCTGTACCCATCACAGAACCATCTCCTATACAGACCCCCACTCACACTTGCTTTCCTCCACCTTAAACCTTTCTCACTCTAGTGTCCCCAAGTCCCTGTCCGTCCCCTGTACCCATCCAGAACCATCTCCTATACAGACCCCACTCACACTGCTTTCCTCCCACCTTATACCTTTCTCTCTAGTGTCCCCATATGTCCCCTGTCCGTACCCTGTACCCATCACAGAACCATCTCCTATAAAGACCCCCACTCACATGCTTCCTCCCCCTTAATACCTTTCTCTCTAGTGTCCCCATATGTCCCTGTCTGTACCCTGTACCCATCACAGAACCACTCCTATACAGACCCCCACTCCACACTGCTTCCTCCCACCTTAAACCTTTCTCTCTAGTGTCCCCCATATGTCCCTGTCCGTACCCTGTACCCACACAGAACCATCTCCTATACAGACCCCCCACTCACACTGCTTCCTCCACCTTATAACCTTTCCTCTCTAGTGTCCCCATATGTCCCTGTCCTACCCTGTACCCATCACAAACCATCTCCTATACAGACCCCCCACTCACACTGCTTCCTCCACCTTATACCTTCTCTCTAGTGTCCCCTATGTCCCTCTGTCCGTACCCTGTACCCATCACAGAACCACCTCCTATACAGACCCCACTCACACTGCCTCTTCCTCCATCTTTAAACCTTTCTCTCTAGTGTCCCCATATGTCCCCTGTCCGTACCCTGTACCCATCACAGAACCATCTCCTATACAGACCCCCACTCACACGGCTTCCTCCACCTTAACCTTTCCTCTAGTGTCCCCATATGTCCCTGTCCGTACCCTGTACCCATCACAGAACCATCTCCTATACAGACCCCCACTCACACGTGCTTCCTCCCACCTTATACCTTTCTCTCTAGTGTCCCCATATGTCCTGTCCGCCTGTACCTTACCCATCACAGAACCATCTCCTATACAACCCCCACTCACACTGCTTCCTCCCACCTTATACCTTTCTCTCTAGTGTCCCCTAATGTCCCTGTCTGTACCCTGTACCCATCACAAACAATCTCCTATACAGACCCCCCTCACCACTGCTTCCTCCACCTTAAACCTTTCTCTCTCTAGTGTCCCCATATGTCCCTGTCCGTACCCTGTACCCATCACAGAAACCATCTCCTATACAGACCCCACCCTCAACTGCTTTCCTCCACCCTATACCTTTCTCTCTAGTGTCCCATATTCCCTGTCCTTACCCTGTACCCATCACAGAACCATCTCCTATACAGACCCCCACTCACACGGCTTCCTCCACTCCTTAAACCTTTCACTCTAGTGTCCCCATATGTCCCTGTCCTTTCCCTGTACCCCCATCACGAACCATCTCCTATCCAGACCCCCACTCACACTGCTTCCTCCTCTCACTTATACCTTTCTCTCTAGTGTCCCCATATGTCCCTGTCCGTCCCTGTACCCCATCACAGAACCATCTCCTATACAGACCCCCACTCACACTGCGTACCTCCACCTTAAACCTTTCACTCTAGTGTCCCCATATGTCCCTGTCCGTATACCCTGTACCCATCACAGAACCATCTCCTATACAGACCCCCCCTCCACTGCTTCTCCCACCTTATACCTTTCTCTCTAGTGTCCCCATATGTCCCTGTCCGTACCCTGTACCCATCACAGAACCATCTCCTATACAGACCCCACTCACACTGCTTCCTCCCACTTATACCTTTTCTCTCTAGTGTCCCCATATGTCCCTGTCTGTACCCTGTACCCATCACAGAACCATCTCCTTACAGACCCCCCACTCACACTGCTTCCTCCCCCCCTTAAACCTTTCTCTCTAGTGTCCCCATATGTCCCTGTCCGTACCCTGTACCCATCAAAGAACCATCTCCTATACAGACCCCCCCCACTCACACTGCTTCCTCCATCCTCATTATACCTTTCTCTCTAGTGTCCCCATATGTCCCTGTCCGTACCCTGTACCCATCACAAAACCATCTCCTATACAGACCCCCACTCACACAGCTTCCTCACCCTTATCACTTTCTCTCTAGTGTCCCATATGTCCCTGTCCGTACCCTGTACCCATCACAGAACCACCTCCATACAGACCCCCTCACACTGCTTCCTCCTCCATCTTAACCTTTCTCTCTATGTCCCCATATGTCCCTGTCCGACCCTGTACCCATCACAGAACCTCCCCTATACAACCCCCCACTCACACGGCTTCCTCCACCTTAAACCTTCACTCTAGTGCCCCATATGTCCCTGTCCGTTACCCTGTACCCTCACAGACCATCTCCTATACAGACCCCACTCACACTGCTTCCTCCCACTTATACCTTTCTCTCTAGTGTCCCCATATGTCCCTGTCCGTACCCTGTACCCATCACAGAACCATCTCCTATACAGACCCCCACTCACACTGCTTCCTCCCACCTTAACCTTTCTCCTCTAAGTGTCCCCCATATGTCCCTGTCTGTACCCTGTACCCATCACAAACCATCTCCTATACAGACCCCACTCACACTGCTTCACCTCCTCCCACCTTAAACCTTTCTCTCTAGTGTCCCCATATGTCCCTGTCCTACCCTTACCCCACAGAACCTCCTATACAGACCCCCACTCACACTGCTTCCCCTCCACCCTATACCTTTCCTCTAGTTCCCCATATGTCCTGTCCGTACCCTGTACCCATCACAGAACCATCTCCTATACACCCCCCACTCACACTGCTTCCTCACACCTTACCTTTCACTCTGTGTCCCCATATGTCCCTGTCCTTACCCTGTACCCATCACAGAACCACCTCCTATACAACCCCACTCCACTGCTTCCTCCATCTTAAACCTTTCTCTCTAGTGTCCCCATATGTCCCTGTCCGTACCCTGTACCCATCACAGAACCATCTCCTATACAGACCCCCACTCACACTTCTCTCTCCACCACCTTAAACCTTTCTCTCTTAGGTCCCCATATGTCCCTGTCCGTACCCTGTACCCATCACAGAACCATCTCCTATACAGACCCCCACTCAACTGCTTCCTCCACCTTATACCTTTCTCTCTAGTGTCCCCATATTTCCCTGTCCGTACCCTGTACCCACACAGACCATCTCCTATACGACCCCCACTCACACTGCTTCCTCTCCTTATACCTTTCTCTCTAGTGTCCCCATAGTCCCTGTCCATACCCTGTACCCATCACAAACCTCTCCTATACAGACCCCCCACTCACACTGCTCCTCCACCCCCTTAAACTTTCACTCTAGTGTCCCCATTTCCCTGTCCGTACCTGTCACCCATCACAGAACCATCTCCTATACAGACCCTCCACCACACTGCTTCCTCCCACCTTATACCTTTTCTCTCTAGTGTCCCCATATGTCCCTGTCCTACCCTGTACCCATCACACAAACCATCTCCTAACAGACCCCACTCACACTGCTTCCTCCCCACCTTAATACCTTTCTCTCTAGTGTCCCCATATGTCCCTGTCCTGTACCCTGTACCCATCACAGAACCATCTCCTATACAGACCGCCCCTCACAATGCTTCCTCCCTTCCCACCTTAAACCTTTCTCTTCTTAGTGTCCCCTATATGTCCCTGTCCGTACCCTGTACACCTCACAGAACCATCTCCTATACAGACCCCCACTCACACGGCCTCCTCCACCTTAAACCTTTCTCTCTAGTGTCCCCATATGTCCATATCCGTACCCTGTACCCATCACAGAACCATCTCCTATACAGACCCCCACTCACACTTCTTCCTCAACCTTAAACCTTTCTCTCTAATGTCCCCATATGTCCCTGTCCGTACCCTGTACCATCACAAGAACCATCTCCTATACAGACCCCACTCACACTGCTTCCTCCCACCTTATATACCTTTCTCTCTAGTGTCCCCATATGTCCCTGTCCGTACCCTGTACCCATCACAGAACCACCTCCTATACATACCTACCCCATCACACTGCTTCCTCCACCTTACAACCTTAAACCTTTCTTCTCTCTAGTGTCCCCATATGTCCCTGTCCGTGCCCTGTACGCCATCACAGAACCATCCTCCATATACAGACCCCCACTCACTCCCCATATGTCCCTGTCCGTACCCTGTACCCATCACAGAACCATCTGCTATACAGACCCCCACTCACTGCTTCCTCCACCTTCAACCTTTCTCTCTAGTGTCCCCATATGCCCCTGTCCGTACCCTGTACCCATCACAGAACCATCTCCTGTACAGACCCCCCACCTTGGTGGGTCAAAGTCAAATTTATTGTGACGTTTCGGGATCACATGCGGTCCCTTCTTCAGACAACATAAATGAGCAACAAAGTGCCAGTGCTATTTAAGATAAAATATCTCACACTGTTGAAGATGGCCATCTAGTGGTCAATCTTTGTATTTGGCACTTTAGTTTACAGATTGACCACTGATGGCCATCTTCAACAGTGTGAGATATTTTATTCTATAAATAGCACTTGGCACTTTGTTTGCTCATTTATGGTTTGTCTGAAGAAGGGACCGCATGTGATCCCGAAACGTCACAATAAATTTGACTTTGCACCTAAGACTGGTGTGCCCGGTGATTATCTATATTGCATAGAACAAGAAAGGGTTTAAGAAAAAGACTGCTTTTTCTCTGGTGTGTATTGCTGTGTCTCTGGGGTGTAATGTTGTTTCTCTTGTTGTGTATTGCTGTGTCTCTGGTGTGTATTGCTGTGTAGTATGGACAGTGTTGTTGGGGCCGCGCAATGTGCATCCTGCCGTATGTATGGGATCTTGGAGCAGCCGCCCCAGGGGACCTATGTATGTGTCAGATGTGAGTGGGTTGCCCATTTTGGAATCTGAGGTACAGAGTCTAAGGGGTAAACTTGCAGCATTGCAGGACTTGGCAAACCTGGGGAAATGCAGGTACTGGCAGGGGCAGTAAACTGGTGTGGTGGAGATGGGGCAGATAAGGTGGAGAAGGAAGATAGATTTGTAAGGGTCACCAGGGAAGTAGGAGACGGAAGATGAGGGGCTTCTTCCACGGGTCGATCCAAACAGATTTGCCATTTAGGTGAAGATGTGGGAGGACGATGGCTCGGAAGCAGCATTTATGGGAGCGGGGCCTTTCCCTTGAGCACCCAGGGGACGGCCTCTCACTACAAGGGAGGGAGAACTGGGGGCTAGAAGGATAGACAGGTGGTAGTGGTAGGGGATTCTATTATTAAAGGGTAGATAGGTAATCTGTCACCAAGACCTACATGCCGAACAGTGTGTTGTCTGCCTGGTGCTAGGGTTCGACATGTGGTGGATCGTGTAGACAGATTATTGGGTGGGGCTGGGAGTGACCCGGCGTCTTGTCACCTGGTGCCATGACAAAGTTAGAGTGGAGGTGAGGTCCTTAAAATGATTTCCGAGAATTAGGGGCCAAGTTAAAGCAAGGACATCAAGGGTAGTGTTTTCAGAAATACTACCGCAGCACACGTGTCTACGCTAGGGGCAACGGGAGCTCAGGAGTATAAATGCGTGCTAAGAGGTGTGTAAGGAGATGGGGTTTGGGTTTATAGAAACTGGGCTTACTTTTCTGTTGCTACGGCTCTTTATAGGGATGGTTTGGACCTCACTGATGGCGGTGCAGCGTTTTGGGGAAAGATGGCTAGGGGGTTGGAGGAGATTTTAACTAGTATGGGGGGAGGGTACGTTGAACTACACAGGGCTAGATAGGAAGTTAGGGATCAGGGGCTAATAACACAACTGAGGGAGGAAAGGGAGGGGGGACATAGATGATAGGAGGCATGTACGACCAAGTATGAAGTAAATCAATTGAATCTAAATGTTATGTTTACAAATGCAGGAGTCTGGCTGGAAAAACCGCGAACTTGAAATAAATAGCGTTAAAGGAAAGGTATGATGTAATTGGAATAGCAGAAACGTTGCTAAATGATTCACACGACTGGAGAGTAAATATGAAGGGTACTCCTTATTTAGACATGACCGGTTATAAGAAAGGAGGAGGAGTATGTATGTAGGTTAAACAGAATGAAAGCCAATGTAAAAATGGATAGATGGGGGAGCAACGATGCGCAGAAAACTTAATGGGTGGAACTGTGTACAGGAAGCAAGAAGATGGGAATGTCCTGGTTATGGGGGATTTTTAACACCCTGACATAGCTTGGGAGTAAGGTAAACTGCCAGCACCTCAAAAAGTATAAAGTTTCTTAATTTCTTTCACAGCTGGTAGAAGTTCCTACTAAACAGATGCATTGTTGGATTCTGGTGAATATCTAATAACCCAGAGCTCATTTTGGATATAAGGGTAATGGGAAGCTTAGGGAATACTGACCATAATAGATGTCTTTAATATAGTGAATAGGACCATGATATAGTGTCATTTATATAGGGAATAGTGACCATGATATAGTGTCATTTAATATAGGGAAATACTGACATGATATATGTCATTTAATAGGGAATAGTGACATGATATAGTGTCATTTAGTATATAGGGGATGACCGTGATATAGTGTCATTTAATATAGGGAATAGTGACCATGATATAGGGTCATTTAATATAGAGAATAGTGTCCATGATATAGTGTCCTTTATATATAGGGAATAGTGACCTGATATAGTGTCATTTAATATAGGGAATGTGACCATGATATATAGGTGTCATTTTATATAGGGAATAGTGACCATGATATAGTGTCATTTAATATAGGGAATAGTGATCATGATTAGAGGTGTCATTTAATAGAGGGAATAGGACCGTGGATATAGTGTCATTTTAATATGGGAATAGTGACCGATAAGTGTCATTTAATATAGGGAATAGTGCGTGATATAGTGTCCTTTATATGGGAAGTGACCAATATGTGTCATTTAATTAGGGAATAGTGACCATGATATAGTGTCATTTAATATAGGGAATAGTGACCATGATATAGTGTCATTTACTATAGGGAATAGTGACCATGATATAGTGTCATTTAATATAGGGAATAGTGACCATGATATATTGGTCATTTAATATAGGGAAGTGACCATGAATAGTGTCATTTAATATAGGGAATAGTGACCATGATATAGTGTCATTTATATAGGGAATAGTGACCTGATATGAGTGTCATTTATATAGGGAATAGTGACCATGATATAGTGTCATTTAATATAGGGAATAGTGACCATGATATAGTGTCATTAAAATAGGGAATAGTGACCATGATATAGTGTCATTTAATATAGAATAGTGACCATGATATAGTTGTCATTTATTAGGGAATAGTGACCATGATATAGTGTCATTTATATAGGGAATAGTGACCAGATATAGTGATTATATGGAATAGGATCATTATATAGTGTATATTAGGGAATGTGACCATGATATAGTGTCATTTAATATAGGGAATAGTGACATGATATAGTGTCATAATATGGGAATAGTACCATATATAGTGTCATTTAATATAGGGATAGTGACCATGATATAGTGCATTTATTAGGGATTGACCATGATATATGTCATTTAATATGGGAATAGTGACATGTATAGTGTCATTTAATATAGGGAATAGTGATGCCATGATATAGTGTCATTTTATATAGAGGAATAGTGACCATAGATATAGTGTCATTTAATATAGGGAAATAGTGACCATGATATAGTGTCATTATATAGGGAAAGTGCCATGATATAGTGACATTTATTATAGGGAATAGTGACCATGATATAGTTGTCATTTATATAGGGAATACTGACCATGATATAGTGTCATTTAATATAGGGAAGTGATCATGATATAGTGTCATTTATATAGGGAATAGTGACCATGATATAGTGTCATTTAATTATAGGGAATAGTGACCATGATATAGTGTCATTTAATATTGGGACATAGTGACCATGATATAGTGTCATTTAATATAGGGAATAGTGACCATTGATATAGTCTCATTTAATATAGGGAATGAGTGACCATGATATGTGTCATTTAATATGGGAATAGTGACCATGATAATGTGTCATTTAATATAGGGAATAGTGACCATGATATAGTGTCATTTTAGTATGGAAATAGTGCCATGATATAGTGTCATTTGTATAGGGATAGTGACCATGATATAGTGTCACATTTATTATAGGAATAGTGACCATGATATAGTGTCATTAGTATAGGAATAGTGACCTGTATATATGTCATTTATATAGGGAATAGTGATCATGATTAGTGTCATTATATAGGGAATAGTGACCATGATATAGTGTCATTAATTAGGAATAGTCACCATGATATAGTGTCATTTAATATAGGGAATAGTGACCATGATATAGTGTCATTTATATAGGGATAGTGACCATGATATAGTGTCATTTAATATAGGGAATAGTGACCATGATATAGTGTTCATTTAATATAGGGAATAGTGACCATATATAGTGTCATTTAATATGGGAACAGTGACCATGATATAGTGTCCTTTAATATAGGGAATAGTCACATGATATAGTGTCATTTAATATAGGAACAGTGCCATGATATAGTTCATTTATATAGGGACTAGTGACCATGATTATGTCATTTAATAGGAATAGTGACCATGATATAGTGTTCATTTAATATAGGGAATAGTGACTGCATTATGATAGTTGGGCATTTAATATAGGGAAAGTGACCATGATATGTGTCATTTAATATGGAATAGTGACATGATATAGTGTCATTTAATATAGGGAATAGTGATCATGATATCGTGTCATTTAATATAGGGAATAGTGACCATGATATAGTGTCATTTAATATAGGGAATAGTGACCATGATATAGTGTCATTTAATATAGGGAATAGTGACCATGATATGTGTCATTTAATATAGGGAATAGTGACCATGATATAGTGTCATTAATAGGGAACGTGACTGATATAGTGTCATTAATATAGGGAATAGTGACCATGATATAGTGTCATTTATATAGGGAACAGTGACCATGAATAGTTGTCTTTAATATAGGGAATAGTTGATCCATGATATAGTGTCATTTAATATAGGGAATAGTGACCATGATATAGTGTCATTTAATATGGGAATAGTGACCATGATATGTGTCATTTATATAGGGAATAGTGACATGATATAGTGTAATTTTATATAGGGAATAGTGACCATGATATAGTGTCATTTAGTATAGGGAATAGTGACTCATTGATATAGTGTCCATTTAGTATAGGGAATAGTGACATGATATAGTGTCATTTAATATAGGGAATAGTGACGCATGATAGAGTGTCATTTAGTATAGGGAATAGTGACATGATCATAGTGTCATTTAATATAGGGAATAGTGACCATGATATCGTGTCATTTAGTATAGGGAATAGTGACCATGATATAGTGTCATTTAATATAGGGAATAGTGACCATGATATAGTGTCATTTAATATATGGGAAGAAGTGACCATGAGATAGTGTCCATTTATATAGGGAATAGTGATCATGATATAGTGTCATTTAAATAGGAATAGGGACCATGATATATGTCATTTTATATAGGAATAGTGACCATGATTAGTGTCATTTAATTAGGGAATAGTGGATAATGATAGGTGTCATTTAATATAGTGAATAGTGACCTCTATATTGTCATTTAATATAGGGAATAGTGACCATGAGATGTGTCATTTAAATAGGGGAATAGTGACCATGATATGTGTCATTTAATAGGGAATAGTGACCATGATATAGTGTCTTTAATATAGGGATAGTGACCATGATATAGTGTCATTTAGTATATTGGGAAATAGTGACCATGATATAGTGACATTTATTATAGGGAATAGTGACCATGATATAGTGTCATTTAATATAGGGAATAGTGACCATGATTAGTGTCATTTTATATAAGAATATGACATGATAGAGTGTCATTTAATATAGGGAATGACATATATAGTGTCATTAATATAGGGAATAGTGACCATGATATAGTGTCATTTAATATAGGGAATAGTGACCATGATATAGTGCATTTAATATAGGGAATAGTGACCATGATATAGTGTCATTTATATAGGGAAATAGTGACCATGATATAGTGTCATTTAATATAGGGAATAGTGACCATGATATAGTGTCATTTAATAGGGAATAGGGCCATATAGTGCATTATAGAAATATGACCATGATATAGTGTCATTTAATATAGGGAATGTGACCATGATTATAGTGTCATTTAGTATAGGGAATAGTGACCATGATATAGTTGTCATTTAATATAGGATAGTGAACCATGATATAGTGCTTTATATAGGGAATGTGACATGATATAGTGTCATTTAATATAGGGAAAGTGACCATGATATAGTGTCATTTAATATAGGATAGTGACCTGATATAGTGTCATTAATATAGGAATAGTGACCTGATATAGTGTCATTTAATATGGGAATAGTGACCATGATATAGTGTCATTTAATATAGGGAATAGTGACCATGATATAGTGTCTTTAGTATAGGGAATAGTGACCATGATATAGTTGTCTTTAGTATGGGAATAGGACCATGAATATAGTGTCATTTATAGTTTATAGGGAATAGTGAATCATGATATAGTGTCATTTAGTATAGGGAACAGTGACCATGATATAGTGTCATTTAATAGGGAAACGTGACCATGATATAGTGTCATTTAATAGGGAAATAGTGACCATGATATAGTGTCATTTAATAGGGAATAGTGACCATGATATGTGTCATTAATATAGGGAATAGTGACCATGATGATAGTGTCATTTAATATAGGGAATAGTCACCATGATATAGTGTCATTTTAATATAGGGAATATTGATCATGATATAGTGTCATGTAGTATAGGGAATAGTGACCATGATATAGTGTCATTTAATATAGGGAATAGTGACCATGATATAGTGTCATTTAATATAGGAATAGTGTACCATGATATAGTGTCATTTAATATAGGGAATAGTGACCATGAATAGTGCATTTAGTAGGATAGTGACAATTATATGTCTTTATATAGGAGAATAGTGACCATGATTTATCTTTAATATAGGGAATAGTGATATTATATGTGTCATTTAATATAGGGAATAGTGACCATGATATATTGTCATTTAATATAGGGAATAGTGACCATGATATATGGTCATTTAATATAGGAATAGTGACCATGATATAGTGTCATTTAATATAGGGAATAGTGGCCATGATATAGTGTCATTTTATATAGAGAATAGTGACCATGATATAGTGTCATTTAATATAGGGAATAGTGACCATGATATAGTGACATTTATTATAGGGAATAGTGACCATGAATAGTGTCATTTAATATAGGGAATAGTGACCATGATATAGTGTCATTTTATATAGAGAATAGTGATCATGATATAGTGTCATTAATATAGGGAATAGTGGCCATGATATAGTGTCATTTTATATAGAGAATAGTGACCATGATATAGTGTCATTTAATATAGGGAATAGTGACCATGATATAGTGACATTTTAATTAATTGGGAATAGTGACCATGATATGTGTCATTTATATAGGGAATAGTGACCATGAATATAGTGTCATTTAATATAGGGAATAGTGACTCATGATATAGTGTCATTTATATAGGGAATAGTGACCATGATATAGTGTCATTTAATATAGGGAATAGTGACCATGATATAGTGTCATTTAATATATGAGAATAGTGACCATGATATAGTGTCATTTAATATAGGAATAGTGACCATGAATAGTGTCATTTAATATAGGGAATAGTGCCATGAAGTGTCATTATATAGGGAATAGTGACCAGATATAGTGTCATTAGTATAGGAATCGTGATCCTGATATAGTTGTATTTAGTTAGGGAATATACCATGATATAGTGTCATTTAATATAGGGAATAGTGACCATGATATAGTGTCATTTAATATAGGGAATAGTGACCATGTATATAGTGTCATTAATATAGGGAATAGTGACCATGATATAGTGTCATTTAATATAGGGAACAGTGACCATGATATAGTGCATTTAATATAGGGAATAGTCACCTGATATAGGTCATTTAATATAGGGAATAGTGACCATGATATAGTGTCATTTATATAGGGAATAGTGACCATGATATAGTGTCATTTATTAGGGATAGTGGACCATGATATAGTGTCATTTAATATAGGGAATAGTGACCATGATATAGTGTCATTTAATATAGGGAATAGTGACCATGATATAGTGTCATTTTAATATAGGGATAGTGACCATGATTAGTGTCATTTATATAGGGAATAGTGACCATGATATAGTGTCATTTAATTAGGGAATAGTGACCATGATATAGTGTCATTTAATTAGGGAATGTGACCATGATATAGTGTCATTTAATATAGGGAATAGGTGACCATGATATAGTGTCATTTATATAGGGAATAGTGACCATGATATAGTGTCATTTAATAGAGAATAGTGATCATGATATGTGTCTTAGTATAGGGAATAGTGACCATGATTAGTGTCATTTAATTAGGAATAGTGATCATGATATAGTGTCATTTAGTATAAGGAATAGTGAAGACCATGATATGTGTCATTAATATAGGGAATAGTGTGATCATGATATAGTGTCATTTTAGTATAGGGAATAGTATTGACCATGATAGTGTCATTTAATATAGGAATAGTGATCATGATATAGTGTCATTTAATATAGGGAATAGTGACCATGATATTGTCATTTAATATAGGAATAGTGACCATGATATGTGTCATTTATATATAGGGAATAGTGACCATGATATAGTGTTCCATTTAGTATAGGGAATAGTGACCATGATATAGTGTCATTTAATATAGGGAATAGTGACTCATGATATAGTGTCATTTATAGAGGGAATAGTGACCATGATATAGTGTCATTTATATAGGGAATAGTGACATATATAGTGTCATTTATAGGAATAGTGACCATGATATAGTGTCATTTAATATAGTGAATAGTGACATGATATAGTGTCATTTAGTATAGGGAATAGTGACATGATATAGTGTCATTAATATAGGGAATAGTGACCTGATATAGTGTCATTTAATATAGGGAATAGTGACATGATTTAGTGTCATTTAATATAGGGAATAGTGCATCATGATATAGTGTCATTTATATAGGGAATAGTGACCATGATATAGTGTCATTTAATATAGGAATAGTGACCATGATATAGTGTACATTTTATTATAGGGAATAGTGACCATGATATAGTGTCATTTAATATAGTAAAGTGACATTTATAGTGTCATTTAATTAGGGAATAGTGATCATGATATAGTGTCATTTAATATAGGGAATCAGTGACCATGATATAGTGTCATTTAATATAGGGAATAGTGACCATGATATGTGTCTTAATATAGGGAATAGTGACCATGATATAGTGTCATTTAATATAGGGAACAGTGAGATCATGATATGAGTGTCATTTAATATAGGGAATAGTGACCAGTGATATAGTGTCATTTAATATAGGGAATAGTGACCATGATTAGTGCATTTATTAGAGGAATAGTGACCATGATATAGTGTCATTTATATAGGGAATAGTGACCATGATATAGTGTCATTAATATAATGGGATAGTGACCAATGTATATAGTGTCAATTTAATATAGGGAATAGTGACCATGATATGTTCATTTATATAGGAATAGTGATCATGATATAGTGTCATTTATATAGGGAATAGTGACCATGATATATGTCATTTTATTAGGGAATAGTGATCATGATATAGTGCATTTAATATGGGAATAGGACCATGGATATAGTGTCATTATATATAGGGAATAGTGACCATGATATAGTGTCATTTATATAGGAATAGTGACCATGATATAGTGTCATTTAAATATAGGAATATGACTGTATATAGTATCATTAATATAGGAAATTGATCATGATATAGTGTCATTTAATATAGGGAATGGTGACCATGATATATTGTCATGTTAATTTAGTGAATAGTGATCATGATATAGTGTCATTTAATATCGGGATAGTGATATGAAGATAGTTCATTTAATAATAGGGAATAGTGACCATGATATAGTGTCATTTAATATAGGGAATAGTTGACATGATTAAGTGGTCATTTAATATAGGGGAGTAGTGACATGATATAGTGTCATTTAATTAGGGAATAGTGACATGATATAGTATCATTTAATATAGGGAAAGTGACCATGATATAGTGTCATTTATTAGGAATAGTGACCATGATATAGTGTCATTTATATAGAGAATAGTGATCATGATATATTGCATTTAATATAGGAATAGTGACCATCGATATAGTGTCATTTAATTAGGGAATAGTGACCATGATATAGTGTCATTTAATATATGGGAATAGTGGACATAGTTAGTGTCATTTTATATAGAATAGTTGATCATGATATAGTGTCTTTAATATAGGAAATAGTGACCATGATATGTGACATTTAATATAGGGAATAGTTGATCCTGATATAGTGTCATTTAATATAGGGAATAGTGATCATGATATAGTGTCATTTAATATAGGGAATGTGAGTCATTTTATAGTGTCATTTAATATAGGGAATAGTGATCCATGATATAGTGTCATTTAATATAGGGAATAGTGACCATGATATAGTGTCATTTACTATAGGGAATAGTGACCATGATATAGTGTCATTTAATATAGGAATAGTGACCATGATATAGTGTCATTTTAGAGGAATAGTGATCATGATATAGTGTCATTTAATATAGGGAATAGTGACCAGTGATATAGTGACATGTTATATAGGAATATGATCATTAATTAGTGTCATTTTATAGGGAAATAGTGATCGATATAGTGTCATTTAATATAGGGAATAGTTGATCATTTAGTGTCATTTAATATAGGGAATAGTGACCATGATATAGTGTCGTGTTTTATATAGGGAATAGTATCATGATATAGTGTCATTTATATAGGGATAGTGCCATGATATAGTTCATTTAATATAGGAATAGTGACCATGATATAGTGTCATTTAATATAGGGAATAGTGACATGGATATAGTGTCATTTAATATAGGGAATAGTGACCATGATATAGTGTCATTTAATAGGGAATAGTGACCACGATATATGTCATTTAATATAGGGAATATGACCAGATATATTTCATTAATAGTGGGAAATTGACCATGATATAGTGTCATTTTAAAGTACTATTGTAATAGGTG